>OU015771.1:181044-303802 GCA_907173295.1 Fagus sylvatica
TTTTTCTCTTTTCTTTTGGGAAACAATTTCCTGGCAGGTGTAGTACTAGAATACATTTAACTTGTGCATGATCAATGGCTTTCAAAACAAAATTCCTTTTGTCTTGTATTGATGTCACTGGTCATTGCTATTACGAGGGATATGGAAATTTAAGGACTAAGGACTTCTGTGGATTTGCAATGAATGGTAAATTTCAGTAACGACTTCTGAGGAATAAAGGGTGGAGAACAGTATGCAAAGAGCTTTCCATTTTCTATTCTACCTACATTTTTTCTAGCTTGACTGACTATTTTTATTTTGTATCTTGCTAAAAGTCATTAAAGCAATGTCCGGGAAAGTAGGTATAGAAGTGACTGATATTGATATCTCTTAATAATGTTTGGCTTATTTGTCACAGTCCTTACAAGCACTATCTTGTAAAACTTTTCAACAATGATTCTTCTTATTTACACTACAAAAAGAGAGACGTTTGATTCTCTACCACCTTAAATTTAATTTTGGCTTCATGTGTTCGAAATATCTTATTTTTATTTGTTTATTTTGCTAAAATAAACAAATAAGGGTAAAATTATTGTGTTTGTCCCTAAACTTTGTATGAAGTTCGTTTTTCATCCCTAAACTATTGAAAACATTACACTTACAATTCTAAACATTTCGTTAAGACACTCATGCATGATAGAAATTCATGGAAGTGGAAGGAAGGACATAAAGTGTAATGTTTTCAATAGATAAAAAACGAAAAATGAACTTCATACAAAGTTTAAGGACAAAAACAGAATATTAATTGCCAAAGCGAAGTAAAAAATAATCCAGCTTATAAGCTACCGATTGAGATTTGCTAGAGGCATTAACCTTGAAAGCTTGATAAATTCCAAAACTTTAAGAAAGAATAAAGTGGATTTATAATAGGGCAGTACTATTTCGAAAATAACAAATCTTGGTGTGGAAATATCATTTCCCTTAATAATGACATACTCATACGTACTTGTATAAAATGCTGATGGTTTGGTTGGTTTAGAGTTTAGTTCTAAAATTTTCTTAAAATCATTTGGATGCATGTGTTAAAAACTTACAATGGTCAAACTGTATCATCATTCATTTATAGCTGGTCAAAGAAAAACTTCACAATCAGAAAATTTCTACGATTAGTGATGCAAGCTTCAATGCTTCATATAGTCAGCAAAGGTTGGCAAGCAATCATCAGTATAATATTTCTGGTACCCAGAATTTTAATAATCATTATCGAGAATATTCGTATGTTGCTTTTAATTTCTTCTTTCTTAAATTTCTTTGCTGCCCTTCTCGCTTTCTTGCTCTCGTTTTAGCGGTCCTCTTCATCCATATGAATGTTTTCGGTTTTAGTCTGTGATTTTCACTACCATTGGCATATTCGGATGACAAATGACTCCCATTTTGTGAATTGTGAGATATTCAAGTATGATGCTAGTATGTTGTGACCTGTGAGTGACGTTGCTAATGCTAGACATCATGAAAATTTATACCCATTCTTTACATCTCGAGCGACTGACAGTGTCACATTTTTTTTTTTTTTTTATTCTACTAAAATTTTCTGTTCTTCTAAGTTCTAACCCACAATTAATTTCTATTAATTAAACCGATTGAGCATCTTATCACAATGGAATAATTCAAGGGTTGGGTTAAATGTAACATTTGTCAATGTTTTCTTTTTAATTAAGATAACATTTGGACCTATGGATCCGTTCTATGATAATTGCTCTTACCATCAGGTCAAGACACCAATAGGTTTTTTGTTTTTGTAGAATTCGAATCTAGGTCTCTTGTTCGACGACAAAAAATTTATGTGTTAAACCATTCCATAACTTTCAATTAGCTTTGTCATTTGTTTTTAGACAATTCCATGATGGATGACATTTTTGTTTGTATATCTATATACTTGCAAAATATCAAGATGACCAAAGTTCAATAATTATCTCAGTTATAAAATGCATAAATTTTTTATTTATTTTTAACTTTATATATATATATATATATATATATATATATATATATATATATTATATATAAGAACCTCAATAATATTTAGTAACTCAAGGTTTTGACACATGGTGCATTCTTTGAGAAGGGAATAGAATTATCTTTTTTTTTTTTTTGAGAAGAGAAATAGAATTATCTTCATTTAACCTTTCGGAAAAGTTTGCATTTATGTCAAATTATTAATTCATTATCATGTGTGAATGAGTAGATGCATTTATTTCTGTGTATTAATTTTCTATAAATGATGCACTAATTATTTATATATAAGGAATTTATATGGTTCAAATTACCTATATGTATATAGGGATAGGTTCAAGTTGCACATGGTGCAATTAGTTAAAATAATTAAATATTAATCAATTCACTTAAGAAATATGTTCATATTAATCTTAATAATTTACATTTCATCTATTTTTAATGACGTGTTATATAATTTTTTTTTGGTAGAATGACGTGTTATATAATTAAAATTAATATCTGTTGACAATATAATTTAATGACTTTTCTTGTTCCTTGCTTTTCTTACTTTCACTATATTACTTTTAGATTTGGTAATTAATTACTGTGATTGAAATGTTTATCAATGAGAATTGTTTTACAACTAGTGTGATTGATTAATAAATCCATAAATTATTTTATATTAATCAAATTTTTGGACACCAATTTTAGCGACTAGCTGTGGGATTTTAAAAATTATTAATTTTAATTTATTAAGTGATTTACATTAACCAAGAGTTATACGAGAAATCGAATACCCTTCTGGTGTATTACACACGTGGTCCTTCTAATAAATACAAATAAATCAGAGTGAATTTTAATGAGTATGTGGCTTCTAAAATTAGCTAGGGATAAGAAATAATTTATTTTTATTAGTTAGAAGGACCATGTGACTATCCTCCTATTATATTGAATAATTTTTTGAGTTGAACCATGCATATAGCTTGATTATGATCCATTCAAATATTAACAATTTACTTGTATTTATTTTTCACGACCAAATAAAAAAAAAACTAATAATTCTTCATTAGAATTTTAAAAAACTAATAGGATAATGTTATTGATGTTATCGTTACACAAACTTAACAAAGACTACGCTGAATAAACATATAAATTTTGTTTGTTCAATACAAGGATTATGCTTTAATTCTTCATAGTATTTCTATGTATCACTTTACAAAACTGTTAGAAGTCAATCTTTTTGTCTTTTACTTTTTTTCTGGTCCATAAGATAAAGCATGTGCTTTACAATTTGCCTCCCTTTAATCACCACCAGCTGTCTTAATCCACATAACTCAATAGCAAGACCTGCTCGTCAACCTATGATTCTAGCTTTTGGACTAAACAGAAATCTGCCCCTACAATTGACATTGCTATCCTTGTCCTTTCATTCTTTTAACGATCAAAAAATGATACCGAGATATTTTCAAATATCTCCAAGCCTCCAAATACAAAATCAAAATTCTGATAATTCTGGTGAACCCCCAGCTCCAATGAAAAGGTTGTACCAAAAGTCCATGCCATCATCAATATTTGAATTACCATGACTATTGCCTGCTGGTTCCCCCATCTCAATTGAATTGAATGGAAATTGAGCTTGTAATTCATCATAACTGATTGCCAAAAAACCTTCATCGATCTCGGGATAAGTTTCCCACAACTCAATTTGTTCATCCTTAATATTGGTCTCGTTGTTTTGGTCAATGGTTGCAATTGAGACATCTGTGGCCGACGAAAACTCACTAGAAGATGGTTGTGGAGACATTGATGCATATGTTGGACTCTCAAACCCTTGATTGGAAGGAACATTATTCAAGCTGGAGGATTCTGATTGCCTTGGGGCATTGGAATCACAATTTGTAACTTGTAGGTTGATTTCCGGGTTGGACTCACGTTGTTTGAGTCTTTTCTTCAAGTGGGTGTGCCACACATTTTTTATTTCATTGTCAGTTCGTCCTGGTAATCTTGCTGCAATTGCTGACCACCTAAAAACCAAGGAAAATAATTCTATTAATTGATATTTGTTAGAGCTAGTAGGTAGTAGTGAGAAATTATAATTTTATTTTATTATCTACATTAGGTTGGGAGTGGGGTATCGAAACCTAATGTCCCATGCCAGTTGACCCAAGAGTCATCGACAAAAGCTTTTGATTATTTATCTAACCAAATAATTAATATGATTTAGAAGTCTCAAAATGATCGACATATTAATTGTAGACGTCTTTCATAGCTGCATGTGCTACAAAATATTGCCTGATAATTTAGAGAATCTTTCAGCCCCATTTGTTTTCCTTATGTTACACAAAGTTTAGACTTTTTCTTTTTGTGTGGACAAAACACGAGCTGAGAGTTGAGAGTTGAGAGAGAGGGGGAACATCTTTCTTTTTCTTTCAACAATGGCTTCTAGTGCCCACTAATACATTGAAGATAATGGCGCTAGTACCCTCCACCCAAAAAAGAAACCAAAAAACAAAAAAAGGAGTCCTATAAGATATTGAAATATAGACTACATATATAGTGACTTCCTTATAAAGGGTTTGTTTATTATTAATTGTTCATGTAATGCAAGCAGTTAATTACTATATTTCTGTAAAAATAATTAACAAGAAAGAAAACAATATAAATGAATTGATGCATACCTATTCCCTAGCATTTCATGCAACTGAATGATATTTTCCTCTTCTTCTCTGCTGAAGTTTCCTCTCTTGATATCTGGCCTTAAGTAGTTTGTCCATCGGAGTCTGCAACTCTTTCCACATCTTAGTAGACCTAAACAACATAACATCACCAAAAAAATATGAGACTACTAGAAACAATCACAACCTTTTAATCTACTTTTTCTTAAACATGTCCATTTGATGATTTTGTAATCTTTATAGCAATAATCTATCTGGATTTTGTAATTACCAGCTTGCTTTGGTAGTGCACGCCAATTCTCATGGCCATAGTTTTTGATATAGGAGATTAAAATATGATCTTCTTCAGTAGTCCATGGCCCCTTCTTTAGTCCCATCTTTTCACAGCAAGGAGCTCTCACCATCTTTGCTCCTTTAACTCTTTCCAACTCTTAATTCTCTGATCAATTGCTAGCTGCTGAATCCTTTCTATTATATCCTTTAGCTCAAAATTTCACAAGGCCTTAGTTGGCTATTTATACTAAAATATATTCCACAAACCAAGAGGTCTTTGCAATAGTAATAGATAAGAAGAGTATACAAAGTCTTAGCAATTTCCAGGAAGGAGGATCTGTTTAAAATAGTACAAAATTATTAAATTAAAATAAAATCTAAATAGAAAATATTAAAATCTCACAACAATTCAAATAGATCAAGATGGAAAAAAAAAAAATAATAATAAAATAAGAAGAAAAAGAATCGGACCTACAACATTGATCCTTCTTAAGTTTATCTTTGAAAATTTTCGCACACATGATAGCAAGAGATTGTAAGTGTGTTTTTGAAGCTCCTTGAGGATGAAAGATCACTAATAATGCAAATTAAACGCCAATTACTTTTCCAACAAAGCCATAAAAGCTCGTTACACAAGATTGAAACCAGAGTTAAGGATACCATTCCGTTTCGGTCGGAATGGGTGGAATATCTCGTACCGGTATGCAAACCGGTACGAGGTACCCCCCTATTCCACCTCGGATTAAATTCTGAGCCATTCCAGCCATTTCGGGCGGAATATCAATTCCGGCTGGTAAACTTTTAAGTTTTTTTTTTTTAACCTAAATCAAAAACCTTTTTATTTTTATTTTTGAGTTGTTATGTGGTATTAAGACTTAAGAATTTGTATTATTTGATTTTACTTGTTTAGAGTTGATAATTTTATATGGTATTAAAAATGTGTTTTATATATATATATATATATTTTATTATATATATTTATTAATTTGTCTTAAATCAAAACCTTTTTTTTTTTTTTGAGTTGTTATGTGATATTAAGACTTAAGAATTTGTATTATTTGATTTTACTTGTTTAGAGTTGATAATTTTATATATAAAAATTATATATATATATATTATATATATATATATTTGCGGTAAACCCGAAACAGAACGCTGATATTGACTGGTACCGAAATATTCATTCCAATGGCCAAACCGAAACGGGTGCCGAAACAGTATTCACAACTTTGATTGAAACCCTCAATTACCATACTAGTTTCTACTTTCTACCCAATAGAAGATTTCATTGGCACCCAACCTGATCAAAATTCTAACACACCCATTTCACAACCACAAGCAAAACCTAAAAATCTAACCAAGAATTAAAGGAAGCATTTTTGTGAAATTAGAAAAGTTAAAAAACCTTCAAATGCTAATCTCAGCTGAATAATATTTTAAACTTCAATTAAATACCAAAATCACACCCAATAAAAAAACCACTTAATATAAAAAAGCTATCTTTTATTGATAGCTATCTTTTTATGGGTGTTAATATTTTACTGTCCATATTGGTTTTAAATACCAAAATCACACCCAATAACACCGTGTTATAACATTATATATAATACCACTTAGTATTAATATTTTACTGTCCATATTGGTTTTAAGTATTACGTATATAACGTATGGGTTGTTATATATATATATATATATATACCTATTT
The DNA here is from genome assembly GCA_907173295.1 of Fagus sylvatica. Taxonomy (NCBI): domain Eukaryota; kingdom Viridiplantae; phylum Streptophyta; class Magnoliopsida; order Fagales; family Fagaceae; genus Fagus; species Fagus sylvatica. Next base: position 187,672 of record OU015771.1, read on the forward strand.
TCGTGGGTGTATAGAGACATATGTATGTTAGTTATAAATTTTGCTTTCATGAAAGCAAATCCTAACTCTTCCACTTAATACAAATAAAACACTTTTTTTCCAAATAAGGAAAAGATGTTAGAGGTCAAAATGGATCAAGTCAAATTTTGTGAGATAAAAAGTTAGACATTATTTCCAAATAAAACACTTAATACAAATAAAACACTTTTTTCCAAATAAGGAAAAAAAATGTAAGAAACAAAAAAAAGTTAGAGATCAAAATGGATCAAGTCAATTTTTTGAGATAAAAAGTAAGGGATCAAAAAGGATCAAGTCAAAGTTGGAGATCCCACTAAAGTTTGATTATTAAATTACTGTTATAGTTCTGACGAATGGACGTACATAAGCTATTTGGATCAAGTCAATGTAATGGTTACTATAATTGGAGTTCGAGCAAAATAGAGAACTAAGGATCGTGAGTACTTAATATTGCATGCTGGTCAAAGTCAATTTTTTGGGCTACTACCAAATCACCGAATCTGCATGTGTATGATATTTATAATTTATTCATCCAAATTTGAGTTGATATTATTTTGAAGAAAAATCAGCTTGACTGCTAGAGTTACCAGTATTATATTTTATGGAATATAATATAACATATATAATACACCACTTGCCGCTCTTTTTCCTTTTTCCTTTTTTAGCCCTTGGCAACTACCAGCCAAAGAACGAAAACAACGAAAAGACAAACAAAATATCCATTATAATTCTTGAACACCCTTATTTATTATTCTTCGTGTTGCATTTTTCTCTTGCGTTCATCATTACATGCATGCACATTGTTACTACATAAAGTCTTCACTTTAAAGTTAATTTAAACTACACGTGCAAGATGCTTTTGAAAAAAATTGAACTTGAAGGTCTCCAGAATTCGGAATTGGTAATGCGGCATGACAGTCAAAGACGGAAAAATAATAATAATAAAAACCTACTTTTAGCTTGAATGAATCCCCATTTTCAGCAAAAGAGACACAAAAAAGTAACTTCCAGTGTATAAATTAATCTACCTTATCCTAACTAAACAAGTTTTGTATAATCATAGATACTAGTTAATTCTAAGTTTGAGGATTGTTTTATCATCATTTGAAAAATAATTAAACAAATAAGAAGGAAGAAAAAATAACACTAACTGCAATTTTTGGTTACATCGTGCTCGGAAAAAAGGTATGGGGAAGGGATAATATATTTTTTTGATAGATACGTTAGGATTTAAAAAATCCATTTAAATCCTATCCTATTGAATGGAATAGGATTTAAAAATAATAATTTGAGTATCTCAAATTTAGTGAAGGCAACATGATTGAGATTTATTGAATGGAAGCAATATTAATATTGATTAGTGTAGTTTTGATTAGAAAAGTTCTGTTGCCCGATTAGGTTATTAAATTGATTGAAGTGCTACCCATTCATTTTAATGGCGTCTCGTAATAGTGGTAGAATTGATCACGTCTTAACCTCATAAACATGACAGGATATATATATTCGATTATCCTTGACTAGTCTGTCTATGATCAGTCAACTTTTTTCACTGTTCATATTGTGTCTGTAATCATTCGATTTTCTTCAAATTTAATATGCTATTCTCATCTTTACAGTATAACTTATTTATACGTGTTAGGCAATTTCCTCTTCCGACTTCTCTTTTTTTATTTCTTCCTCTTTTGGTAGGTAAATTTCCTCTTATCCTGGCAAGCTAATAAAAACGCCATATTTGCTCAAGTGGTTGTTATTAAAAATTCACCCATTGCTACATGGATGCATGCACTCATAAACATATATCATGCATAAGCTTTTTCTTTCTTTCTTTTTTCCACAATTAATTTCTTCCTAATGAAGAGAGACAGCTAAAAAGGAGAAAGAGAAAGGTGTGTTCATACAAATTGTAGCTTTTCAAGTGGTAAATAGCCTAGATTGGTGCATGCTACATGAAAGAAATATGTTGTGGCAAAAAAGGGGAAAAAATTAAAGGGTAAATTATACTAACATCCCCTTCTTTTGGGGAAACTAAACTCGCTACACCTTATTTTAGGGAAATGACACTCAGCTCCCAAATTTGCAAATAAATAATTAACACTCCGTCCCATTTTTCCCAAATTTTAAAGAATATTTCCCATTTAAACTTAAAATAATTAGAATAAGATTTTTCTTTTTAACTTTGATTAGTTAGACATTAGTTAAAAAAAGAAAAAAAAAGAAAAAGGAGACGAAGTATTAATTATTTTACAAATTTGGGATCGAAATGTCATTTCTCCAAAATAGGGTATAGCCTGTGGAGAAGCCAAAAAAAATTTCCAGGGGGCCGTAGCTAAATATATAAAATAAATAAATAATTCATCTAATTCCTAAGCAAACATCAAATGGATTTACACGTTTTGTTGACTTCCTAGTGAGATAACATACTAAACATCTAAAATTTCAACATTTAGGATAGAGGATTGAGCATTAACCTCCTAATCCTACACATTTTTATTTTAAAATATGCATATCCCAATATTGAACATTATTTCCCTTAAAATATGCATCAATTGTGAATGGTTTCCCCATTAATAAAAATTCTAAGGGGAGCCAATAAGCAAATTTTCTTTTAATTTAAAATTTTTTGAACAAGCTAAAAGGAAAATTGAAAATGTTAGGGGGAGCCCTCTTGGCACTAATCCAGGGTATAACGAGTTTGGTTTCTCCAAAAAAAAATAGAGTATTAGTGTAATTTACCAAAATTAAAAATAGAGTGTATGTACTATGTACTCTGAAATGAAATGGGCAATTCAGAAGTTACCAAAAAAAAAAAAGAAATAGGCAATTCAGATGTCATTCTTCCTCAGTTGCAACTTGCAACTATATTTTAAATTTTCTTACCGTCATACTGGGTTACAGGAGTTACTAGTGGAAAGAAGCTACTACTAGGTCTTTCCTAATATCTGTCTAACTACCTTTAAGCAGGGTTCCTCGAAATGACTCTTTATTTTACATTTTTTAGTTCAAAGTTCTAGCACACATCCTGAATAATTGCAAAATCAGTATAGACTTTAAGTTGTAGATATTTTCATCCCTCCTAGAGTCCTAATTTCTGACGCTCTTTTTCGATTGATTGAATCTGTTTTTTTTTTTTTTTTTTTTCAATTTTCTTGCTTAACTATCTTAACAGTTAATATCCAATTATCCACACACTCACTAACTTTTAATTTCTACATTTTGATGATTCCCACAACCAACCAAACCTTGAATCCCAAGGTAACACCTATGCATGGTTTCGTCAAATTTAAGACTGATTCAATTTTTCTCGCACACGCATTGTACCAAAGGTGTAGTGTGCTTGTGTTTCTCTCCATGGATTGGTTGACATTATCTCCAGCACAAAACTTTGCATTGAAACATATTATCAATAAATCATTCAAGATTGGCAATTTTGCTGACAAATGTATCCAATTGATAGAATTGCCTACTCAATTGCAGTGTAAACACATTCCTGACAACAAGAAGATTGATAAGGATAGTATTTGTAATTCTCTATATCTGTGGGTAAACATAAACCAGATTTAATGCCGGGAAAAAGACGTTAGTGCCCGAAGGTAAAATTGGATCCATTCAAATAGGATATAAGAAATATCAAAGTATTAGGTCACACTCGACCAGTTATTAGCGTATTAGGTATGACTTCTACTGGATTAAAGAGCTTTCCTAGATAGAATTTAATGCAATATACTTTTAACTCAAGGAAAAGTTCAAGTTTCGATACTGTGACTATACGAAGTGTTAGTCATAGCTAGACTTTTTTTTTTTATTTTTTTTTTTATGCTTTTATAGACGTAATCAGTTAATGTGCAAGTGATCCAAATCTTTAAGGCACTATATATCTAGATGCTTCACTGGCTAGCTAGCCTTGTCATCTCGTAAGTGCAATTTTTTTTTTATATAATTATCTCGTAAGTGCAATTGTTCACAATTTGTTTCAACCTTTTCATTATTTGATATTCAAATTACAATTTTGATCGTAATCAATTGCAATAAGTGGATAACGGTCAAATTCAAATCTTTAAGGTGTCATAACCCTATTTTTACCCACGAGATTTTCTCGGGTGTCGACACGTAAAACGAGACAACCCGAACCGAGCCGGCCTGATCCGACGAAGGCTCGCCACATCAAATAACCCTAAGAAGAAGATCCGGGACACATCTCCCGAAGTTTGACCAAGTTTGACTAGGGTTGACCAGGTTTGACCGAGGTTTGACCGAACCGTTTCCAACCCGACCAGGGTCCACCATGCCCAGAAACCCTCAAAATGTGGTCCGAGATACAGTTCCCAGAATTTGGAGAGCTTTGACCAAGTTTGACCAAGGTTGATCAAGTTTGACCAAGATTTGACCAGACCGTTGACCAGACCAAAAGCTGAATCGAACTGACCGCTCCTTGACCATTCTGAAGAGCATGGTGAGAGCTTCGATTCGGTACTTTACGGGCCAAAAACGGACGAGAAACGAGGGAGTTATGGTCAAAACTGTGAAAAAACGGTCCAACACTTAGCCAAATTTTGCTAAGTGTTGTGGACAAAACAGCCTATTTGGGAGGCAACATTCGCACGTAGATTCTCTCCGACCCGCTGCAACTTGGTCCGCAAGCCAAGACCCTTAAGCAAGAGGTTTGCTTCAGCTACCACGCGCAACTTTCGGATCGTCAAGAGCTCCTCCGGTCAAGCCGGAATCTCAGTCAGAAGATGACCCCTTGGCATAAGGAACATTCCAACGGCCTCTGTTCGCAAGATCATATCTTGCGAACCTAAGCTCGCCTCTGTGCAAGGCCTGTACCGTTGAAAAGTAGGTAGCACAAGCTTTCCGACGATACCAAGATCGTCGAAATCCGATATCGGGAGCTACGTCTACCACGCACGTGAAAACAGGCCGACGAAATAAGGCTGTGCTGAAAATTCCGGAACTTTCCTACCGACGTTGCCACGCTTGCGCGCAGAGTCTTCCTGACTCGCAACAAGTTGATCCGCAAGCCCGGGCACGTTGGAAAGAAGACACATTCATGCACGACGTGGAACTCTCGGATCGCCAAGATTTTACCGGGTCTAGCCGGAATCCCGATCGGAAAACTGTCCTCAAACGGACCAAAAACACTCCGGTGGCCTCTGTTCGCGGGACCATATCTCGCGAACCCAAGCTCGGATTCCCGCAAATCTGGAACCTTGCAAAAGTAGGCAGCGCAAGCTTTCCGACGGTACCAAGAACGTCGAAATCCGACATCGGGAGCTAGGTCAAATACGCGCGCGAACTGGGACAAGATTTAAGAAAAAGCGCGCTGGGAACAAAACGCATTTTTCCTCCCGGACAGCCGCCTTCGCGCGCAGAGTCTTCCCTACTCGCAACAAGTTGATCCGCGAGCCCGGGTGCGTTGGAAAGATAACGACTCCAGCTACGACGTGGAACTCTCGGTTCGCCGGTAGCATCCCCCGTTTGACCGGAATCTTCACCGGAAAAACGCGCAAAAACAGCTCCGACACCCCGACTTCCGGGAGCCATAACTCTCTCATCCGAACTCCGATTCGTGCAAACTTTATACCGTTGGAAAGTAGACGTCGAGAGCTTTCCGACGATATGCTGCATGACCCATTTTGAGCACCAGAAGGCCTCCAAAACTGCCCTCGAAAATCGGGTCAGAAAAGGGTACGCGCACGAAAACCGAGGAGGACTCGGTGGGGGGCTGGCGTGGAGGATAAGATCGCCACGTGGCGTGCACTGTAGCTCGAGCGGGACCATACCGCACGGCGCGTGAAGGACCCGCGCGAGGCGTGCACGCCTTTCTATAAAACCAGCCTCCTACCCCCCCTCACTTCAGCACACTTTTTGCTCGGGCACTAGGCCTTCTTGAGCGTAGAATAGGCAGAAAAATAAGGGTTTAGGGGTTTTAGGAAGGGTTTTTGGGTAGTCTTAGAGTGAGAGACTCCTCTCTAGGTACTCTCTCTCTCTAAGCTCTTTCTCTCTCCTCTTCTCTCTCTTTTTTTTTTCCTTTTTTTAGTGGAGGTGACTAGTGATGATCCCTAAAATGGGAAGGGATTCACAAGGATCCACTTGTGTTTATGTTTATTAGTTCATTTATTATGCTTTTTAGTTCGTTAATACATTATTTATGCTTTCCTAGTCCATTTATTATCTTGTTGTTGTTTTACCCATATATCTTAAATTATTTATTGCTATTATTTGTAGATCTGAATATATTTATTGCTTTATTTACATTTACTACGTTATTGTGGATATATTATTGTGATTCCCCCCTCCCCGTGTGTTTTAGTACGGCAAATATTGAGTAGCTTTGGCGGAGTGCGTAAGACCTCTATGAGGCCGTAACAACCATGTTAGTCTACGAGGTATTTGACCCGAAAAATACACCTCCCATGTCTAAATAATGTTATTTATTGCTTTATTTACATTTACTACGTTATTGTGGATATATTATTGTGATTCCCCCCTCCCCGTGTGTTTTAGTACGGCAAATATTGAGTAGCTTTGGCGGAGTGCGTAAGACCTCTATGAGGCCGTAACAACCATGTTAGTCTACGAGGTATTTGACCCGAAAAATACACCTCCCATGTCTAAATAATGTCATTTATTGCTTTATTTACGTTGTAAATATTATATTGTGAATATCCCCCATTGTTCCCCTTTGTGATTTGGGCGTGATAATCCCGATTGGTCGTGGTGGACTATGTAAGACCTCAATGAGGCTTTAACCACCATGTAATTCCATAGGCATTGGACCCTTGAAAAATCTTTGTTTTAAGCTCATTTATCGCTTTATTTACATTTACTACGTTATTGTGGACATATTATTGTGATTATCCCTTTCCCACGTGTTTTAGTACGGCAATGTCGAGTGGCTTTGGCGGAGTGCGTAAGACCTCTATGAGGCCGTAACAACCATGTTAGCCCACGAGATGCTTGACCCGAAAAACACACCCCCCATGTTTAAATACCGTCATTTACCGCTTTACTACGTTGTGAATATTATATTGTGAATATTGCCATTTTCTCTCCCTTATTCTCTTGTAATTTGGGCGTGATAATCCCGATTGGTCGTGATGGATTATGTGAGACCTCAATGAGGCATTAACCATCACGTAATCCCATAGGAGTTGGACCCACGAAAATCCTTTGTTTAAACCCCGTTATTTTCGTCATTATTGTCCATTTTTCCATTTTTGATTTGGGCATGAAAATACCGAACGGTATTGGTGGTTTTAGGTAAGTCTTTCAAATAGTACTAAACCTCCATGTAAATCCATGAGGCGTTGGACCCATAAAGATTTCCAACTCATTTTCAAAACGATTTTTCCTCATTTAAGTCCTATTTGGCTTCGCGGGTTTAGGTAAATCTTTCAAATAGTACTAAACCCCCGTGTAAGCCCGAAAAGGCATTGAAACCCATTTTCAAAACGATTTTTCCCATATAAGTCCTATTTGGCTTCGCGGGTTTAGGTAAATCTTTCAAATAGTACTAAACCCCCGTGTAAGCCCGAAAAGGCATTGAAACCTCATTTTCAAAACGATTTTTCCCATATAAGTCCTATTTGGCTTCGCGGGTTTAGGTAAATCTTTCAAATAGTACTAAACCCCCGTGTAAGCCCAAAAAGGCATTGAAACCCATTTTCAAAACGATTTTCTCATTTTAAGTCCTTTTCGGCTTCGAAGGATAGATAAGTCTTTCAAATAGCACTAATCCTTCGTGTAAGCCCGAGAGGCATGGAATTCTCTTTAGATTGCATTATTTTATTCATGTAAACCCTAAGGTGGTGTCGGGGTTCGAATAAGCCTTTCAAATAGCATCGAACCCCGACCCCATGAGGTCTTGACCCTTTCCCTAAAAATTCTCATGAATTGTACTTTGCCATTTCAATTAAGTGTTGTATTTGCGTCATTTCATATTCATGATTAATGTGCATGCAAATACGCCATGATCATCCCATATTATGTCATACTTGTGATTTATGTGCTGCGAACATGCCGTGATTGCTTGTTCAAACATTCTACTCGCTTTCATACTCTTTCTTGTAATTTGTATGTTGTGAATATGCCGTGATTACTTGCTTGCTTGTTTACCGCTTTGATATAAAAATGTGATTAAAATACACTTTGCCATGAAAACTTTAAAAAGAGTAAACATGGTAATGTGGGCGTTAGAAACGAAGTTGGTGCAACCCAAGGGCTACGGCTCGCCCTGGCTTTTGGACACCATGGTATGAGTCCTTTACACGGGGGCGTGGCTGGTACGTGCTTTCGTGTAAGGGATTCTACATGTTCTAACTCCCATAGGATCATGGTCTAAAATTCCCCAAAGTGTGAATTAATCACCCAAAACCCCGCCATTTGACGGACCGCTTTACTCTTGGAAATCAAGGGTAAAGAGATCCCGAATATGGCACCAAAAACATTAATTGTTTGTCCCGGCACTAGGTGTTAGGATTTCAAGTATATCCTACCACCGAAATGCCCGGAAATTTAAAAGATACAAAGATAAAGGGATGGTGAAATAAAGAGTCTAATCAAAACCAAATGAGGTTAAATTGCATTTGCCATTCTTGGTATATTGCTCGACCAAATTTGGGACATTTGTACATAATTAAAACCAACAAACCTAGGCTTAGCAAATAAAAGGAAACACTAGAAAGGAGGTAACCGTTTTCTTAAACGGATGTCGTGGGGTGCCTAACACCTTCCCCACGCATAAGCAAACCCCCGAACCTATCTCTGGTTCAAGACCATTTTTGTTATAAATGTCTAAACAAGATAAAATCTATTAGACATAGGTGCCCAATCACACCTTAAAATTTCCCATGGTTGGTGGCGACTCCAAATTTGTGCACACACGCACACACGTACACAAGTTCCCACACACACACACAACTCATATCTCGAAACGGAAAAGAGATAGAAATCACACACACACTCGCCAAATGGGGGTCGGTATCTAGGAAAATAAAAAAAGAGGAATAAAGATTTTCCGCCGGTGTCGACAGCTTGGCGACTCCACTGGGGACTTAGAGGGTTTAAGCCTGTAGTCTTTATGTGTTTTCTTTGCTAAGCATGTGTGTATATATTTATTGGTATTCGTTACTTGATTTATTCTTTATTTCATCTTGTGTATTGTCTTGATTTTAGCATGTCTATATTCTTGTACATATAAACTGCAAACATAGGATAGAGATTTATTTTATGCAACACATATTATATATTATGCCTTGTACAAAAAAGTCTTTTCCCTTTTTACTTTAAAAATCATGACATTTACACTCATTGGACTTTTGGGTCGAACCCGGACTCAGGTGGGGCTGGGCTGGTACAGGCTCCACCACGAACCCTTTTATATCTAGGACATGGAACACGAGAATCCACCCTTCTCCCTTCACACCCGTGGAGATCGAGGGGGGCGTGCAAGTGCTTCCCCGGTGATCCAATACCCTTTCGACTTCCTTCGGAAGGATGAAATGGGCATGATCATCGGCCCCTTTAGGAAACAGAATTCCAAACCGTGTCATACCATATTGCATATAGTGAGCTATAGTGTAGAAAACTTACCTGTGAGGGCTCTGGTAAAAGCCAACCGAGTGAACATCTAACCTAAGATAGGGTACCCAAAAATAGGATGTGTCTTTTCAAAATGAGTCAAGGGAAAAGCGTTGTGCTATTTTCCAGGTGGTGATAAAATAATTGGAGCTGAGTCAGGTTCTATCTATCTAAACCTTCGTTTGCATGTCAATGTTTGATAAAGGGATAGGATAACCACGTTGTCCATACCCATTGCAAACCACTCAAACCCTAAGAGTTCCAAACTCTACATGGGAGGTATAGAGTCTTATCACACCCAACCAAAAGTATGACCCTCACATTAACCGACATCGGTTCCCAAAATCTTTCAAAAATGGAACCGAACGCCGAAAGGCTCGTCGAATTTTAGTAATGTGAGAGTCTACCTTTTCGTTGATACGCGTGTGGCCATTGTGTACATAGTCTTGTCGTACCCAACCAAAAGTATGACCCTCACATTAACTGACATCGGTTCCCTCCAAAAATTTTCAAAATGGAACCGAACGCTGAAAGGCTCGTCAAATTTTCAGTAATGTGAGAGTTTAACTTTTCGTTAGTACATTCGTACCCGTCGTGTACATAGTCTTATCACACCCAACCAAAAGTACGACCCTCACATTAACCGACATCGGTTCCCAAAAATCTTTCAAAATGGAACCGAACGCCGAAAGGCTCGTCAAATTTTTAGTAATGTGAGAGTCTAACTTTTCGTTAGTACATTCATACCTATTGTGTATAGAGTCATGTCGTCCTCAACCAAAAGTACGACCCTCGCATTTACCGACATCGGTTTCCAAAAAAATCTTTCAAAATGAAACCGAACGCCAAAAGGCTCATCAAATCTTGGTAATGCGAGAGCCTATCTTTTCGTTGATACGATTATAACCATCGTGTATAGAGTCGCGTCGTCCAACCAAAAGTATGACCCTCGCATTTATCGACACCGGTTCCTCCAAAAATTTTCAAAAACGGAACCGAGCGCCGAAAGGCTCGTCGGATTTTGATAATGCAAGAGTTTATCTTTTCGTTAGTACGTCTGTAAACCCCAAGAGTTTCCAAACTCTATAAGGTCGTGTAGAGTCTCGTCATGTCCAACCAAGAGTATGACCTTCGCACTAACTGACATCGGTTCTCAAAAATCTTTCAAAATAGAACCGAACGCCGAAAGGCTCGTCAAATTTTGATAATGCGAAAGCCCATCTTTTCGTTGACAAGTCCACACATGTGTCACTCCTAAGAGTTCTCAACTCTACATAGGAATGTAGGTATTTACCCATTGTGTTGTTCGTCGACCAAGAATATGACCTTCGCACCTATCGACACTGGTTCCCAAAAAAAAAAAATCTTTCAAAATGGAACCAAGCGCCGAAAGGCTCGTCAAATTTTGTTGGTGTGAAAGCCTATCCTTCGTTGACATACACGAGTTCTTAACTCTATAGATGTCTATCTGTGTCATCCCGATCCTCATATTGATTGATGATGGTCACCCAAAATTTCAAAACAAAGCCATGAGTCGAAAGGCTCGCCAATTTTTGGCAACCCAATGGAAGAACTTATCTGTTCATCATACTGCATTCATGCATAGCATACATACGCATAAATATTTAGCCATGGTTTACCCACAAAGTAAGCCAAGGTCATGCATTCAACTGTGAATTCAAAATCTAACTTAACGTTGTTTACCTCTCTAGGTTGTATCTACATTCGCGATCAAATGGCTGGAGAGACAAGTGGACCCGGACCCAGCGAGCAAGAGATCCGGATGGTCGCTCTTGAACGAAAGTTCGACGAACTCCTCAGCTTCGTGCAACTAATAGCAAAGCGAAATACGGAGGATGAGAACCAAAGGAAGGAAGATGACAAAGGATACCTAGTGAAGGAGAAGCCGGAAGGACATTCCTAACACCAACGCCACTCCACCAAGGCCGCCGACGCCACCGAAGCCAGAGGGGAAAGACTCCCAGTTGGACAGCAAGATTGATAGTCTGGAAGAGAAGATTAGGCTCATACAGGGGTTGAACTCTTTCGGAAACACAGACTTCTCAAGCATGTCTTGGTTCCCCAACATGACGATGCCACCCAAGTTCAAAGCCTCCCGGAATTTGAAAAGTACAATGGGAGAGGAGACCCCATGATCCACCTGCAAATGTACTGCCGAAAGATGGCACCCATACGCCGACAATGAGCCGTTGCTGATTCCAGACATTTCCAAGACACCCTGACAGGGCATGCAGCAGAATGGTACTCACAGTTGAAAAAGATATCTCATTGGAAGGAGCTGGCAAATACCTTCCTAGCTCAATATGGGTTCAACTCCCAGATAGCTCCGGATCGGTTCGATCTTCAAAGGATGGAGAAGAAGAGCAACGAAACCTTCAGGGAATATGCCCAAAGGTGGAGAGAGAAAGCGGCTCGAGCACGCTCGCCATTAGACGAAAGAGAGATGATCAAGATCTTCGTCGATACACTAAAGAACCTCTACTTCGACCGGATGATAGGGTTACAAATGCAGTTCTTTGTCGATCTGATACCGGTGGGTGAGAGGATTGAAGGATGCCTTGAAGACAAAGAAAATAGTGGACATGACGGCTCTAATGGCATTAGCCGAAGCAAGCCTGCCAAGAAGGCTCCGACGAAGAAAAAGGAAGGGGATGTGCAAATGATAGGGAGAAGCAATGGAAGACCGAGGCAAGTCCTCCCAACCTTCACCATGCAACCGATACAACCTAGGCCTATTCCGACCTCGGCCCCGACTCAGGTTTTAGCCCCGGCCCCAGCACCCCAAATACCGACAAGGCCGGTAGGAAACCAATTCAATGACAACAGGTTGCCTAGAAAAGAGCCAAGGCAATTCACACCATTACCCATGCCTCTGACAGAGTTGTACCCCATTCTGATAGAGAAAAATCTAATCTCACCCACTATCCCAAGGCCTTACAACGGCCCGCAGAGAAGGGACTTCAACCAGAACTTAACATGCGACTTCCACTTTGGAGAAGTAGGACATGCGATAGAGAATTGCAACCATCTGAGACATCGGATTCAAGACCTGATCGACCATGGAATCTTGAAGTTTGAAGGTCTACCCAACATTACTACCAATCCCCTACCCAACCATCTAGAAGGAGGTGTAAACATGGTTGAGATAGGGGAAGGAGGTGAGGAGCGTATCTCGTGGAGGCGTCTATTTTATACCTTGGAAAAGCAAAGACACATCACCTCGATAGAAGCACCGCCGGGGCCATCAATAGGGGATGCATGCGAATACCACTCAGGGGCGAGAGGGCACAGCCTAGAGTGCTGCGAAGAATTCAAGAAGAAAGTCACCGATCTGATGGAGAAAGGGCTAGTGGGGAGAGAGGAGATACCATCTGGAGGAAATTGCCAGTCATATGACCCGTCGGATTTTGACTGGTACGCGGAGCTCAACCTAGATGACATCGTAGAGGACAAGATAGACCTCGATAACCTACAGGATGAAGGAAACGACTGGGGATACTTCATGGAGGATGATACTGACGAATGGAGTAACGTCGATTTCACCAAACTATTCCAATTCCCATGCCTGATAGTGCCACCTGGGTTTGAAACGCCGGAATTCAAGATATTTTATGAGAATGGGGATCCGGAGGCCCATTTGCAAAAGTACGGCGAAAAGATGGCCTTATACTTGGAGAATGAGCTTTTGATGATCTCGGTATTTCCCGAAAGCCTGTCAAAACAAGCAGCCGCCTGGTTCTATCAGCTGAGGAACCTTACTGACTGGGAGGATTTGGCAAGAGTCTTCTTGGAACGATATCGCTTCAATCCCCATTCGATTCTGGAACATTTGGGTTTGAAGGAAGATGAAGAGCCCTACGTCATTCCCGACCCAGGAGTAAATGAGGTGATCGTGGAGATCAAAGAAGAATCGAGCATGTTGTCCTTACCAGCACTGACTGAGGGAGAAGAAAAAGAGAAAGCCAAGCCACTACCAGCCAAAGACCCAGATAGCACTGCCATTGCTGAAGAAGGAGAAGAGTCAATCAAGACGCCACCACCGAGCAACATCACCACCACCACTACTGAAGAAGAATATGCTGGCCCCATGGTTGAAGGGTTGAGCATCCATACCATCACCGAGGAGGAGGATTCCACCACACCACCGACCTGCCACTGCCAATAGGGAGAAGAAGCCAAGATGTGGACCTGTGTGCCATTGCTACAGCGTGTCTCAAGTAGCAATGAGTAAGCGGTATCCCAGCTATGGGTAACTCGGTTTTGAGTCTACCAATAGCTCGGGAATTTTTGTATCGAACAATTTCGGGTTTCTATGTTTATTTTATGCTTTCAAGATATCATGCCACAATCATAATCATTTCATCATTGTAATATTTCCATTTTCATATTTCAAATGATATGTCACGTGTTTATTCCATGAATTTCTCTATCTCAAATATTCCAATGTGCATTAAATAAATCCAACTCCGCCATCACATAAAACGAATGGCTTCCCTTTTTAATTTTCTTACCGTTTTTCCATCCGCCATCCTTTCCAGGATTACACGCAAAACCTCAAACGATCCCCACGTCTCCAAAATTGACAACAAAACGAATTGCTCACTGGATAACATAGATAATTCTGACGAAGAAATCGAATTGCCAAATGACATCCTTGAGGCATTAGAGAGACAAGACGAGGGGTCCAAACCCAACATAGAGGAGCTAGAAATCATAAATCTGGCCGATGAAGGTGAAGAACCGAGAGAAGTCAAGATTGGGACCCGCTGCACCACAGAGCAAAAGGAGGCGCTCATCGCACTGTTAAGAGAGTTCCACGAGATCTTCGCCTGGTCTTACCAAGACATGCCAGGCCTAGACACAGACATAGTGGTCCACAAGATTCCGCTGAAGCCAGAATGCAAGCCCGTGAAAGCAAGCACTGCGACGAATGAAGCCTGAAGTCATTTTGAAGATCAAGGAGGAAGTGGAAAAGCAATTGAAGGCAGGTTTCCTAAGCACAGTAACCTATTCGGACTGGGTAGCCAATATAGTCCCAGTGCCGAAAAAGGACGGAAAAGTTAGAATGTGCGTGGACTATCGGGATCTGAACCGAGCCAGCCCGAAGGACAATTTTCCTCTACCTCACATTGACACCCTGGTCGACAATACAGCAACAAATGCCGTGTTCTCATTCATGGACGGATTCTCAGGGTACAATCAGATCAAAATGGCCGAAGAAGACAAATCCAAGACTGCTTTCGTCACACATTGGGGAACCTTCGTATACGATGTCATGCCTTTCGATCTAAAGAACACAGGAGCCACTTATCAGCGAGCCATGGTCACCCTCTTCCACGACATGATTCATCATGAGATAGAGGTTTACGTGGATGACATGATTGCTAAGTCTCGTACCGCACAAGATCATCTCACAGACCTACGCAAGCTGTTCCAGCGACTGAAGAAGTATCAGCTCAGACTGAATCCGAACAAGTGTGCCTTCGGCGTCACATCCGGAAAGTTATTAGGTTTCATCGTCAGCGGCAGGGGAATCGAGATTGATCCCGCAAAGGTCCAAGCCATACGAAGCATGCCCGCGCCAAAGACAGAGAAAGAGATCCGAAGCTTCTTGGGAAGGATTAACTATATAGCTCGCTTCATCGCACAGCTCACTGCGACCTGCGAGCCTCTGTTCAAGCTGCTGAGGAAAGACGTAAAGATAAAATGGACTGAAGACTGCCAGAGAGCTTTTGACAAGATCAAGGAGTATCTGCTCAACCCACCCATCCTGGTTCCGCCAACTCCAGGGCGTCCCCTCATTCTATACCTCACAGTCCAAGAAACATCCATGGGCTGCATGTTGGGACAACAAGACGAGACTGGGAAGAAAGAGCAAGCAATCTACTATCTTAGCAAGAAGTTCACGGAGCCGGAGACCCGCTACTTGTTGGTTGAGAAGACGTGCTGCGCACTGGCTTGGGCCTCCAAGAAGCTGAGACAGTACATGCTCTACTACACCACTTGGTTGGTATCCCGAATGGACCCGATCAAGTACATCTTTGAAAAGCCCGCCTTGACTGGGAAGATCGCACGGTGGCAAGTACTCTTATCCGAGTTCGACATCTTATTTGTGGCTCGAAAGGCGATCAAGGGACAAGCCATAGCCGATTACTTGGCAGATTACCCGTCTGAGCAGTTAGAACTGATGGACTCAGAATTCCCGGACGAAGACGTAATGACAGTCGACGAAGATAATCACGGCAGGTGGAAGCTTTACTTTGACGGAGCAGCAAACTCTGTCGGAAGTGGCATTGGCGCGGTCTTGGTATCGCCAAAGGGACAACAAACTCCTATCGCCGTTAAGCTGGGGTTTGATTGCACCAACAACATGACTGAGTACGAAGCATGCATCGTCGGTCTGCAAGCAGCTTTAGAATTTGGTGCTTATGAACTAGAAGTCTTCGGAGATTCTCTATTGATAGTGTCACAGACTAACGGAGAATGGCAAGCTCGGGATCCCAAGCTCATCCCGTACCAACGATACATCAGCCGGCTAGTCCCAAAGTTCAAGTATATCACCTTCACATACACCCCAAGAGCTCACAATCACTTTGCTGATGCGCTCGCCACACTGGCAAGCCTAATCAAGCTAGTAGAAGGGGATGATGTGCGACCGTTGCGGATCGAGACTCGAGATATTCCGGCATACTGTGTGTGCGTGGAAGAATGCATGAACGTCGAAGCAGAGATAGACAACAAGCCTTGGTATTACGATATCAAGCGCTTCATCCAAGACAGAGAGTATCCACCACGGGCGACCGAAAATGAGAAGAAGTACATCAGAAGGATGGCTTTCCAATTCTTCTTGAGCGGAGAGATTCTGTACAAACGAACTCATGATGCCACCCTCCTACGATGTGTAGATGCAGAGGAAGCCAATCGATTGATTCAAGAGATGCACGCGGGATTGATGGGAGCCCATGCCAACGGACCCTTCCTGGCCCGGAAGATTATGAGAGCTGGCTATTACTGGTTGACAATGGAGAGGGACTGCATCAGACATGTCCAGACGTGCCACAAATGCCAGATGTATCAGAACTGCAAGAATGCACCTCCCCAAGTATCTCCACACTATGGCCTCGCCATGGCCCTTCTCAGCTTGGGGAATGGATGTGATTGGTGCAATTACCCCAAAGGCGTCTAACGGGCATGAGTTCATACTGGTGGCCATCGACTATTTTACCAAGTGGGTGGAGGCATGTTCCTTCAAGAATGTCACTCAAGTCGCGGTCACCCGGTTTGTGAAGAACAACATTATCTGCCGTTACGGAATGCCAGAAATGCTCATCACCGACAATGCTTCCAACCTGAACAACCGCATGATGGACCAGCTATGCCAGCAGTTCAAGATCCAGCACCACAACTCTGCTCCATACCGTCCGAAGATGAACGGAGCCGTAGAAGCTGCCAACAAAAACGTGAAGAAGATTCTGAGCAAGATGACGGAGACATATAAAGATTGGCACGAGCACCTGCCTTACGCTTTGTGTGCCTACCGAACGTCAGTGAGGACATCCTGTTGGAGCCACCTCCCTACTCTCTGGTATATGGGATGGAAGCAGTACTGCCAGTCGAAGTGGAGATCCCTTCTTTGAGAATCCTGTCACAAACTCAGCTGGAAGAAGCCTGAATGGGCCCAAGCACGGTATGAAGCAGCTGAACTTCATAGATGAAAAGAGATTGGCGGCACTGTGCCACGGGCAGCTCTACCAGAGGACGGATCGAAAGAGCTTACAACAAGAAGGCTCGACCTCGCACTTTCCAAGCCCGGAGATCTCGTTCTGAAGAAGAGGAATATGGCCCTATCAGATCCACGAGGAAAGTTCGCACCATCATATGAGGGTCCGTACGTGGTGAAGAAAGCCTTCTCTGGAGGAGCAATCATTCTGGCTGATATGGATGGTGAAGAATTCCGGTCACCCATCAATTCTGATTCTGTAATCAAATACCATGTATAACTTCAGTTAATTTAATCAAAGAGGAATGTTCATCAAAGTTCCAAGTTTGTTATTTTGACAATTTCGAAGAAGGACCCGGGAAGCAACGAAAATCCGTAAGGACGTTGCCCTCGGATGGAAATTACCACGGGTATGGTGAAAACCTCGGAAGAGGCGCCATAGGCAAAAGTAACGTGGAAAGCTGGACTTGGCGTAAGCTAAGGGTAATATATGGCTAAAAAAAAAAAAAAAAAAAAACCGGTATCACAACAAGGCGGGCATCAAATCAGTGCAAGACTAGTGATCAGGGTTGTTATGCGGTGAAGAGATTTTCGACGAAAGAACGATCTATGTTATCCTTTGAGCAGTACGGTTCGTTCGATATAAAAGAATGTTTGGGGATCAAGAGGTGGAGCACAAGTGTATCCTTCCAAACACTCAGTTTCAAAGTGACATATCGATAGATCTTCACATTCGCCCATATCGCAACCATTTCATACCATGCTCATCTCTTTCAAATCTGTAAATTCTCACATTCATTTCCGCAACAACATTCAATTTTCACCATGGATTCATAAAAAGCTAAACTTTGTCAAATTCATAGATTCTTGTACAAACATTCATAGATTCGTGCTTTCATTCATTCATGCTAAATTCACAAACACATACATTGATTTTCCATGATGTCTTGAAAGCATGTCTAAATATATCAACTTAGAAGTTAAAAATGGGAGCCATGCATGATCCGACTCGGATTTATGAATGACTCACCATTTAAATACAAAAACTACTGACTACTCACTGCTACCTGAAGTATACTAACTAATGACCAAGACGTATGCAGGTCTCTCTGCAGAATCTCCCCAAGGCAGTGGAAAGGGCCGGATCCCCCTCATCGTGCTCCTCCAAGACAGCGCGAGCCCTGGCACCCAAAAAGTCCATCACCTGGCTAATCTGATAAAGAGCTGTAACCACAGGGAAACCCTCCTGGTTGAGCCAAGAAGCATTGGACTCAAGAGCATCATGCACCAAGTCCACCTCAGTCTGCAAGACCTCCATTGTCACCCTGGAAGAACGCTGATCTGAACCCGCATGGCCCCTACATGGAAGTGCGTGCAGATGTAAGTGCCAGCCTCACTCTCATCTAGTGCCCGTCGGAGAGCCACAATGTCGAGAGGACGACCCGTGGTAGGATCAACCAAAGCCTGGGTGTATGAACGAAGAGAATCAAGCTCATCCTGGACCCGAGTCCTCTCCTACCTGCTCAGTCTCCAGCTGCTCCCTGAGTCTCAGCCAAGGTCTCCTCCTATATGATCCTTAGCATGCCTCAGAAATCTCGAGCTGCTCGCTGAATGAAGTCATTCATCGTTCGGAGAGTGGAGACATTCCCCTCTCTGAACCTCCAAGTCGCGGACGAAGGTTCGCCACCGCCACACTGTTGTGATGCAAGGGTGCTCCGCATGAGACTCCACACGAGCCGCAGACTGCCTCTCTCTCAGATGCCCTGGCAAGGCGTAGTGATAACAGCTCTGCTCGAGCCTCCTCAAGCTCTCTCTCCAAAACAGTAACTGTCCTCGCGGACTGACCAGTGGAGAGCTGAAACCCTGAAGGAGAGCGAGATACCAAAGAATATGGATGCACCTGGCCGTACGGTAGGCCTGAGAGTAAAAGAAGGAGTCCACCCCTCTCTCCACTCGACAAAATCAGAAGTGACAGAGCTATCTCCGGGCGAACCATCCTCGATGAGGACCATCTCCGAAAGACGACCTTCCCAGATAACCTCAATCCTGGAAGAGGAGCCTCCACATATCCTCACCAGGAATGTAGTCAAAAGTCACCGCATCCAAGTCACCTAGGACGAGGCGGGTACTGAACACCGCCAAACTGACGAAGAGCAAGGCTGGGATAGTAGCCTGTACAACCCCACACCCCAGGAAGAGGCATTCCATCGAAGAGGGCACAATGAGTCCAGGGCATCCACGACTGCCTGGCCCCCAAGTGACCTTCCAAGACCATTCACTCAAGGGCAAGTCAAGGAGGTATAACGCCCAAGTCACGACTGTTGCCGGTGAAGGGAAGTGCTATCTTGACGGTCTGGCTCACCGTATGTCTCTCAAAAGTGATAAGGAGTCTGGAGGCGGTAGAAATGCTGCAGATGACTGCAGAACCAAAGCTGAAGGAGCTGTGTGCAGAACATCGGAACCCCCTCTCCCTCTCTCCTGCAATAAGACAAAGACCGCACGGTCTCGCACAATATGGCAGGGATGATAGACCTGCCCTCGCTGAATACTAGAGGAATGACACCCAAATCTATCCTACCAGCAGAAGTAGGAAAGAGAAAAATACCTGCAAAGGCGATCTTGAAGGCATTGATTGCGGAACTTCTTCCACCCCTTTCTTGCCCTGCAATGAAGTCCCTAGCAAGCCTCGCACTGGAAAGGTCACTCCGAGAGAAGTACTTCGTCAAGCAGGATTCAGAGAAATGTTGGCTTTCCGCCAAGTCTGCCTCAGGTCGGGATGATCTCAGGACGCAAGACCTGCAGTGAAGTCAAACCCAAGTACTTCTCCAAGCATCGGTTGGACCGAGGACCCTGAATGGGTATGACCGGGAGTCTCGCTAAAGGGGCTGTCTAGCTGGAAGAAGCCCAGCATACTCCTCCATGGTGGGAATGAGATCCACCTCTCCGATGGAAAAGCAACAAGTGGGTCGGGATCCCAGAAAGGAAGCAAGAGCCTCGAGCAAGCCACGGTCAACTTGTAGCCGCATGAAAGGGGGAAACTTGCCAAAGATCCCCACGACATCGACATGGTCATCCTCTCCGAGAAGAGTCCACCAATATCTCATCCGCTTAACGCGGAAATCGTGGAAGCGAAGCGTCACCAAGGAGTCGGGACCATTACTTGAGGAGGCCATGGACCCAAAAGACTTAAAAATGGGAAAAAAGAAGAATTTTTGGTGAGGAGAGGAGAGAAAAACTCAAGAAATGGTTGCTGAATCGAAGAGGGCTCGGAGTTTAAAAAGCCAAAAACTCGCACGCAACCATCACATGCCGCGCGTGAGGGTCACGCGCCGCGCGTGAGGGTCACGCGCCGCGCGTGACGGTCACGCGCGAGTCCCGTTGGGAATCCCAACGGCTCTTTTTCCCATATCACGCGAATTTGAACCTGTTCGCTCATTCCCAGGGGCCCGTTTTGCACTACGTATGAAGGGTTATTTCTTGCAAGAAATCACCTATGGGGAAGTCTTGGGCAGTCTGGTGATCGAAGATTTCGGCCCGACGACTGGAGATCGGCCCAAGACCCTAAAACCGGCCCGGAGGTCAAAAATTGAATCAAGACCGGTCTTATAAGGAAGCATTTGATGCAACGCGATCAGGACTGATCTTCCACCAGCGGGGTGACCTGAGAGCCGAGAACCAGGCTCGACGGTCAAGAACTGGCCCCGAAACCCTAGCTCGGCTCGAAAATCGAGAAATGCAAAGATAACCTGGAAATGTCGCACAGGCGAATCCCATGGTACACTGGGGCAAAATTTTTCAAAAGGATTTTGAAAATTTTCGAAAAGAAGAAGACCGACTCTCTGGAAATCATCGCAACCCGACACAAGGGAAATAGAGAAAGAAATCGGGAATTCCGCATCGGCGAGCAGTGCTCTACACTGGGGCAAAATTTTTCTATCTTTAGGAAGATAGAAAAATTTATTTCAACACTACATACTGGGGCAAATTTTTCCATTTTTGTCGGAGAAAAATTGGAAAAATTCGAAGAGCCATCCAAATGGACCTCGTGGAGGAGTAAGACCCAATGATAATGGAAATGGGCCTCGTGGAGGAGTAAGACCCAATGATGATGGAAATGGGCCTCGTAGAGGAGTAAGTTCCAAAATCTGCCAAAATGGGCCTCGTGGAGGAGTAAGACCCAATGATAATGGAAATGGGCCTCGTGGAGGAGTAAGTCCCAAAATTTGTGGAAACGGGCCTCGTGAAGGAGTAAGTCCCAAAATCTGCCGAAATGGGCCTCGTGGAGGAGTAAGTCCCAATGATGATGGAAACGGGCCCCAAGGAGAGGTAAGCCCCGATATTTGTTGAACCAGGCCTCGCGAGGGATCGAGACCCGATACCCATACACATAGCCATAAATGTAAACCCAAACACATACCCATAAACACACATCCATAAACATACATCCATACACATGTCCATACACATAACCATGAAAGTAAACCAAAGCCATCCATAAACCACAAATGTCATATATACAAAAGTCAGTGTCTGTACATCCCATATAAACACAAAATGTCTGGCCAGAATACAAGGCCCCAAAAGAAGACAAAAAAATAAACAGAAAATACATCATGAGGAAGGAGGGTCATCGAAGAACCAGTCTCGAGAAACGGGATCAGTAGGTGGCAGAGAAGAAGTCTGACCAAAACCAGACGAGCCAGCTCCGGTAACAGGAGGAATGCCTACACCCTGAAGCTGCTCCTCTAATCTCCGTATGGTGGCAGTGGAATGAGCCAACTCTGCATCCCGGGAATCCAAATCCCTCTGCCTCTGGGCCAGGTCGGCTCGCATCTGAGTCATCTCTCCCTCTCGCTGCGTCGCCTCCCCCTGTAGTCGATCCATATCGGCCTTATAGCGATCCTCGCAGACCGACAGCTCGAGCTGGAGACGCATATCCTCCCAGGACCGAGTGGATCGGATCCATATCCTCAGATGGGATAGCTCTACAGCCCTAAAAACCTCAGGGCGCCGGGTCAAGGCTGGAGAATAGGGCTGGAAGACAATGTCAGCATCCCTGATACAATCCACCGTCGTGCGGAGCTCAAGGAGTGTGCGGCTAGTCATCCTCCGAATCTGAGAAGAATCCCAACGCCTGGCAAGAGGAAAGTCAAGATCAGAGGCCAACGGAAGCCGGCTGGGAGCAAAGCTAGGAAAATGCTCAAAGGCCCAAAAAATGGTAAACTACCAAAAGCCGAGAAAGCTGCTTGACTCCCGACGAGAATAGCGACGCAGGCCCCGGATGTAAAATTCATATGTCAATGCTCCCCAGTCATACTCCCTCAAAGCGTCGATATCTCGAAACATGCCGACGATGGGCGTGGGAACGGTAGACTTGTCGTTCCCAAGGAAGCAGCTGAAGATGAAATATGCCGCCCACTGGCGATATCGTAGCTCAGTAGGAGGCTCCTCCCTGTCCCTCCTCAAAATGTCCGCCAGATATCGGACCCTCATAGAAGGAAGCCTGGTGCCATCTATGGCGTCACGATCATCGAGGCCCAAGATCTCCCTAGCCTCGGGGCCAGATATAGGCTCACTGGGAGGAGCCCTACCCCCAAAATGGATGCCCAGGATGGCACTCCAGTCTACGGGAAGCACTGCCATCTCACAAGTGCTAAGGTGGAAGGTCCCAGTGTGATGAAAGAATCTCTCCACAAAACACCCCACTGACGGGTGGTACACCGATACGGAGGGGATGCCAAGGAAAGGGCCGAAGCCCAGCTCTGTCAGAAACTCCCTATACTCCCGACGAGAAATCGCTAGGAGTCTACTAAACTCAGACCATCCACCTCAACCAACACTCTCGGGAGGATCCTGCACAAAATCCAAAAGAAGAATATCAGTACAGGAGATTACAGAAGCCAAGAGCAAAAGAGACATGTGAAAGTATGAAGGTACCTGACAGCGGCGGACCAGAGAAGACGGATGGGCAAGGAGGTTGTCATAACCCCATTTTTACCCCCGGAATTTTCTCGGGTGTCGGCACGCAAAACAGGACAGCCCGGACCGAGCCAACATGATCTGACGAAGCCTCGCCATATCAAATACTCCCAAGAAGAAGGTCCAGGACACATTTTCCAAGGTTTGACCAAATTTGACTAGGGTTGACCAAGTTTGACTCGGTTTGACCAAGTTTGACTAGGCCGTCTCCAATCTGAATAAGACCCACCGTACCCAGAAACCCTCGAAACGTAGTCCGGGATACATTTCCGAGAATTTGGAGGACTTTGACCAAGTTTGACCAAGGTTGACCAAGGTTGACCAAGGTTTGACCGGACCGTGGACCAGACCGAAAGCTGAATCGAACTGACCGCTCCTTGACCATTCTAAAGAACGTGATGAGAGCTTCGATTCGACACTTTACGGGCCAAAGACGGACGAGAAACGAGGGAGTTATGGTCAAAACTGTGAAAAAAACGGTCCAACACTTAGCCAAATTTTGCTAAGTGTTGTTGACAAAACAGCCTATTTGGGAGGCAACGTTTGCGCAAAGATTCTCTCCGACCCGCTGCAACTTGGTCCGCGAGCCAAGACCCTTAGGCAAGAGGTTCACTTCAGCTACCACACGCAACTTTCGGATCGTCAAGAGCTCCTCCGGTCAAGCCGGAATCTCAGTCAGAAGATGACCCCTTGGCATAAGGAACATTCCGACGGCCTCTGTTCGCAAGATCATATCTTGCGAACCCAAACTCGCCTCTGTGCAAGGCCTGTACCGTTAAAAAGTAGGTAACGCAAGCTTTCCGACGATACCAAGATCGTCGGAATCCGACATCGGGAGCTACGTCTACCACGCGCGTGAAAACAGGCCGACGAAATAAGGTTTTGCTGAAAGTTCCGGAATTTTCCCACCGACGTTGCCACGCTTGCGCACAGAGTCTTCCTGACTCGCAACAAGTTGATCTGCGAGCCCGGGCACATTGGAAAGAAGACACATTCATGCACGACGTGGAACTCTCGGATCGCCAAGAATTTATCGGGGCCAGCCGGAATCCCGATCGGAAAACTGCCCTCAAACGGACCAAAAACACCCCGGTGGCCTCTGTTCGCGGGGCCATATCTCACAAGTCCAAGCTCGGATTTCCGCGAATCCTGGAACCTTGCAAAAGTAGGCAGCGCAAGCTTTCCGACGGTACCAAGAACGTCAAAATCCGACATCGGGAGCTAGGTCAAATATGCGCGCGAACTGGGACAAGATTTGAGAAAAAACGCGCTGGGAGCAAAACGCATTTTTTCTCCCGGACAGCCGCCTTCGCGCGCAGAGTCTTTCCTGCTCGCAACAAGTTGATCCGCGAGCCCGGGTGCGTTGGAAAGATAATGACTCCGGCTACGTCGTGGAACTCTCGGTTCGCCGAATAGCATTCCCCGTTTGACCGGAATCTTCATCGGAAAAGTGCACAAAAACAGCTCCGACACCCCGACTTCCGGGAGCCATAACTCCCTCGTCCGAACTCCGATTCGTGCAAACTTTATATCGTTGGAAAGAGGACGTCGAGAGCTTTCCGAAGATATGCCGCATGACCCATTTTGAGTTCCGGAAGACCTCCAAAACTGCCCCCGAAAATCGGATAAAAAAGGATACGCGCACGGAAATCGAGGAGGATTCGAGGAGCTGCTGGCGTGGAAGGATAAGACTGCCACGTGGCAGTACCACAACTCGCGCAGGACCATACCGCGCGGCGCGTGATGGACCTGCACGAGGCGTGCACGGTTTTCTATAAAACCGACCCCCCCTCACTTCAGCACACTTTTTGCTCGGGCACTAGGCCTTCCAGAGCGTAGAATAGGCAGAAAATAGGGGTTTAGGGGGTTTTAGGAGGGGATTTTTGGGTAGTTTTAGAGAGAGAGACTCCTCTCTAGGTAATCTCTCTCTCTCTAAGCTCTTTCTCTCTCTTCTTTCTCTAGGGTTCTTGGGGTGTTTTTAGAGTGAGAAGCATCTATTAGGTGCTTCTCTCTCTAACCTCTCCTCATCCTCCCCCCCTCTCTCTCTCTCTCTCTCTCTCTCTCTCTCTCTCTCTCTTTCTCTTACATTCTTTAGTTCATTTTAGTTCATTTATGCTTTACTAGTTTATTTATTGCTTTATTTACATTTCCTTGTCATTTATCGCTTTATTTACATTCCCTTGTCTATTTATTGCTTTATTTACATTTCCTTGTCATTTATCGCTTTATTTACATTTTCTAGTCATTTATCGCTTTCTTTACATTTACTACGTACTTGTGAATATATATATATATTGTTGTGATTACCCCCCCCTCCCCCGGTGTGTTTTAGTACGGCAATATTGAGTGGCTTTGGCGGCTCGCGTAAGACCTCTAATGAGGCCGTGACAACCATGTTAGCCCACGAGGTCTTGACCCGAAAAATACAGTTTTAGTACGGCCTTTGGCTCAGTTGCGTAAGACCTCTAACGAGGCCGTAACTACTGTCGACACCGGCGGAAAATTTCTTCTTATTTCTAAGTATTCCTTTTTTATTTTCCTAGATACCGACCCCCATTTGGCGAGTGTTGTGTGTGTTCCTCTATCTCTTTTCCGTTTCGAGATACGAGTTGTGTGTGTGTGGGAACTTGTGTACGTGTGTGCGTGTGAGCACAAATTTGGAGTCGCCACCAATCATGGGAAATTTTAAGGTGTGATTGGGCACCTATGTCTAATAGATTTTACCCTATTTAGACATCTACAACTAAATGGTCTTGAACCAGAGATAGGTTCGGGGGTTTGCTTATGCGTGGGGAAGGTGTTAGGCACCCCACGACATCCGTTTAAGAAAACGGTTACCTCCTTCCTAATGTTTTCTTTATTTGCTAAGCCTAAGTTTGTTGGTTTTTATTATGTACAAATGTCCCGATTTCCGTCGTACGATATACCAAAAATGGCAAACGTAATATGACTTCGTTCGGTTTTGATTAGACTCTTTATTTCACCATCCCTTTTATCTTTGTATCTTTTAAATTTCCGGGCATTTCGGTGGTAGGATATACTTGAAATCCTAACACCTAGTGCCGGGACAAACAATTAATGTTTTTGGTGCCATATTCGGGATCTCTTTACCCTTGATTTCCAAGAGTAAAGCGGTCCGTCAAATGGCGGGGTTTTGGGTGATTAATTCACACTTTGGGGAATTTTAGACCATGATCCTATGGGAGTTAGAACGTGTAGAATCCCTTACACGAAAGCACGTACCAGCCACGCCCCCGTGTAAAGGACTCATACCTTCGTTTCTAACGCCCACATTACCATGTTTACTCTTTTTAAAGTTTTCATGGCAAAGTGTATTTTAATCACATTTTTATATCAAAGCAATAAACAATCAAGCAAGTAATCAAGATGGTAAAATGGCAAAACATCCAAGCAAAATAGTCATGGCATAGTCGCAACACATGTATCATGAAGATGACAAATATGGATCGGCATGAATATAATGCTTAATGCAAAGTGCAATTTATTATGACACAAGAATTTTTAAGGAAAGGGTCAAGACCTCGTGGGGTCGGGATTCGATGCTATTGAAAGACTTACTCGGATCCCGACACCACCATAGGATTTACATGAATAAACAAAACAATCTAAAAAAAAAGGGTTTTCAATGCCTTTTCGGGCTTACACGGAGGGTAGGTGCTATTGAAAGACTTATCCAAACCTTCGACGCCAAATAGGACTTATATGAGGAAAATCTATTTGAAAACGGGGTTTCAATGCCTTTTCGGGCTTACACGAAGGGTTGGTGCTATTGAAAGACTTATCCAAACCTTCGACGCCAAATAGGACTTAAATGAGAAAATCTATTTTGAAAATGGGGTTTCAATGCCTTTTCGGGCTTACACGAAGGGTTGGTGCTATTGAAAGACTTATCCAAACCTTCGACGCCAAATAGGACTTAAATGAGAAAATCTATTTTGAAAATGGGGTTTCAATGCCTTTTCGGGCTTACACGAAGGGTTGGTGCTATTGAAAGACTTATCCAAACCTTCGACGCCAAATAGGACTTATATGATGAAAATCATTTTGAAAACATGGGTTTGCAATTTACGGGTCCAACGCCTCATGGATTTACATGGGGTTTAGTGCTATTGAAAGACTTACCTAAAACCGCCAACACCGTTTGGTATTTTCATGCCCAAATCAAAATAATGAAAAATGGACAATATTTACAACAACGTAGTAAATAATGATTTAAATAACGGGGTTTAAACAAAGGATTTTCGTGGGTCCAATTCCTATGGAATTACATGGTGGATAATGCCTCTTTGAGGTCTTACATAGTCCACCACGACCAATCGGGATTATCACGCCCAAATCACAAAGGGAAAAGGGGAGAAATTGACAATATTCACAATATAATACGCACAACGTAGTAAATGTAAATAAAGCAATAAATGACAATATTTAAACATGGGGGTTTTTTAATGGGTCCAATGCCTATGGAATTACATGGTGGATAAAGCCTCTTTGAGGTCTTACATAATCCACCACGACCAATCGGGATTATCACGCCCAAATCACAAAGGAAAAAATGGGAAAATGACAATATTCACAATATAATATTTACAACGTAGTAAATGTAAATAAAGCGATAAATGACAATATTTAACACATGGGGATGTATTTTTCGGGTCAAATACCTCGTAGGCTAACAAGGTTGTTACGGCCTCGTTAGAGGTCTTACGCAACTGAGCCAAAGCTACTCAATATTTGCCGTACTAAAACACGAGGAAACCGGTGTATTTTTCGGGTCAAGACCTCGTGGGCTAACATGGTTGTCAACGGCCTTTGTTAGAGGACTTACGCGAGCCGCCAAAGCCACTCAATATTGCCGTACTAAAACACACCGGGGGAGGGGGGGTAATCACAACAATATAATATTCACAAGTACGTAGTAAAGTAAATAAAGCGATAAATGACTAGAAAATGTAAATAAAGCGATAAATGACTAGAAAATGTAAAGAAAGCGATAAATGACTAGAAAATGTAAAGAAAGCGATAAATGACTAGAAAATGTAAAGAAAGCGATAAATAGACTAGGAAATGTAAAGAAAGCGATAAAAAGACAAGGAAATGTAAATAAAGCATAAATGAACTAAAGAATGTAGAGAGAGAGAGAGAGAGAGAGGGTGGGAAGATGAGGAGAAGTTAGAGAGAGAAGCACCTAGTAGATGCTTCTCACTCTAAAAACCCCCCAAAATCCCTAGAGAGAGAGAGAGAGAGCTTAGAGAGAGAGAGAGATTACCTAGAGAGGAGTCTCTCTCTCTAAAACTACCCAAAACCCCTTCCTAAACCCCCTAAAACCCCTATTTCTGCCTATTCTAACGCTCAAGGTGCCTAGAGCCCGAGCAAAATTGTGTGCAAATGAGGGGGGGGAGGCTTTATTTATAGGGGGGCGTGCACGCGGGGCGCGCCATGATCGCGCGCGGCGCGCCATGATCGCGCGCGGCGCATGATGGTGGCGCGCCTCGCGTGCACGCCTCCCGAGACAGCTGTCTGCACTTCCTCGATTCTCGCGCGCGTATTCTCTTTTTGACCCGATTTTCGAGGGCAGTTTTGGAAGTCTTCTGGAACTCAAAATGGGTCATGCAGCATATCGCCGGAAAGCTCTCGACGTCCTCTTTCCAACGGTACGAAGTTTGCATGAATCGGAGTTCGGATGAGAGAGTTATGGCTCCCGGAAGTCGGGGTATCGGAGCTGTTTTCGTGCACCTTTCCGGTGAAGATTCCGATCAAATGGGGGATGCTTTCGGCGAACCGAGAGTTCCACGACGTAGCTGGAGTCGTTATCTTTCCAACGCACCCGGGCTCGTAGATCAACTTGTTGCGAGCCGGAAAGACTCTGCGCGCGAAGGCGGCTGTCCGGGAGGAAAAACGCGTTTTCCTCCCAGCGCGTTTTTTCTTCAAATCTTGTCCCAGTTCGCGCACATATTTGACCTAGCTCCCGATGTCAGATTTCGACGTTCTTGGTACCGTCGGAAAGCTTGCGTTGCCTACTTTTGCAAGGTTCCGGATTTGCGGAAATCCGAGCTTGGACTTGTGAGATATGGTTCCGCGAACAGAGGCCACCGGAGTGTTTTTGGTCCGTTTGAGGGCAGTTTTCCGATCAGGATTCCGGCTTGACCCGATAAAATCTTGGCGATCCGAGAGTTCCACGTCGTGCATGAGTGTGTCTTCTTTCCAACGCACCCGGGCTTGTGGATCAACTTGTTGCGAGTCAGGAAGACTCTGCGCGCAAGCGTGGCAACGTCGGTGGGAAAATTCCGGAAATTTCAGCACAGCCTTATTTCGTCAGCCTGTTTTCACGCGCATGGTAGATATAGCTCCCGATGTCGGATTTCGGCAATCTTGGTATCGTCGGAAAGCTGGTGCTACCTATTTTCCAAAGGTACAGGCCTTGCACAGAGGCGAGCTTGGGTTCGCAAGATATGATCCTGCGAACGGAGGCCGTTGGAACGTTCCTTATGCCAAGGGGTCATCTTCTGACTGAGATTCCGGCTTGACCGGAGGAGCTCTTGATGATCCGAAAGTTGCGTGTGGTAGCTGAAGTGAACCTCTTGCCTAAGGGTCTTGGCTCGTGGACCAAGTTGCAATGGGTCGGAGAGAATCTTCTGCGCAAACGTTGCCTCCCAAATAGGCTGTTTTGTCAACAACACTTAGCAAAATTTGGCTAAGTGTTGGACCGTTTTTTCGCAGTTTTGACCATAACTTCCTCGTTTCTCGTCCGTTTTGGGCCCGTAAAGTATCGAATCGAAGCTCTCATTACGTTCTTCAGAATGGTCCGGGAGCGGTCAGTTCGATTCAGTTTTCGGTCTGGTCAACAGTCAGGTCAAACCTTGGTCAAACTTGGTCAACCTTGGTCGAATTTGGTCAAAACTCTCCAAACTCCGGGAAATGTATCCCGGAACCGCGTTTCGAGGGTTTTTGGGCCAGATGGACCCCAGTCGGGCTGGGAACGGCTCGGTCAAACCTTGGTCAAACTTCGGTCAACCCTGGTCAAACTTGGTCAACCCTGGTCAAACCTTGGGAAATGTGTCCCTGGACCTTCTCCTTAGGAGTGTTTGATGCGACCAGGCTTCGTTGGATCATACGGGCTGGGTCCGGGTCGCCCCGCCATGCGTGCCGACACTCGAGAAAATCCCTGTGGGTAAAAATGGGGTTATGACAGTTGCCCCTTCTTTGTTTGGCGTTTCCTTGGCACAAGGAACGTCGGACAAAGAATAAATGACTCGATTTTTGCCCGCTCGGATTTTCTCGGTTTCCGTGTTCTCTTACGGTTGCCGCGCAGTTCGTCTCGGTTTGCGTGCCGGTCCCTCCTAGGGTCCAAATGGACATTCCAAAGGTTGAGAATGATCGAACGAGGTGTGGGGAGGTGATTGGTGGCTCGAAAGGGCCGTTTGGCGCGGAGGTGGAGACCGGCGCGTGATCATCGCGCGCCGCGCGTGATGATGGCGCGCGCGGCCCCACCTTAAAAGACGCCGCGCGCCCTTTCGCTCTCATTCCGTCGCTTTTTCTCCCTTTTTCCTCTCTGGACCCCACTTCGCCTTCTCTGCTCTTTTGCTCATATCTTGCTATCCGGGACTCCGATTGACGCGCCGTTTTCGCCTACGCGCTCTACGAGTAAGCACCTTTCCATCCCTACCATTTATTTCAGTTTTAAACGGTCGAAATGTGCTGACATGGTCATTCTCTTTTTTGTGTCTTTTGGTCTTTTTCTCATGATCCAGGACTCCGATCGACGATCAGTTTTCGCCTATACGTCCTACAGGTAAGCACCTTTCCATCCCCACCCTCCTTTTCAGTTTTGAACGGTTGGATTATTTGCTTCCTTTTTTATGTCTTATGCTTCTTCCTTGTGCACTTCTGCTTTTATTTCTTTTTGTTTAACATGTCATTGTATGTTTTGGGATGCATTACATACTTAGCAAACATGTTAGTGCACAAAAATGCATTTACGCCAGGGGTCTGCGCATGTACAAATGAGCCTTTGTAGACACGCACATACATACACATGTGTTTGGAAACACATGAGATGAGAGATACGCAAAAAAATTTGAGACACCATGTTTATTATGATGCTTGTGTATTATTATATTTTTTTTGGGGGGGGTGCTATGTCGTGCCTTTATTGCTCTTGGGTTGCGTTGCTACGCACACTCTCTTTTTTTTCTATGGGGCATATATTTTTTTTGAAAATCATGGGTTGGGCCTAGGACCTGCCTTATTTAGACTTGGGACTCGAGTGAGTCCCGCAATGCAGAAGAACTTTAATTTGCCTTGGAAATTCTTCCAAATAGTCGGGGAAAATTGGGGTTTGAAACTTGTCAAACCTCAATTGGATAATCAGACCCGGTTTGGAAATTCATCCAAACGATCGGGGAAAAATTGGGATTTGACACTTAGTCGAATCGCAATTGGGTAATCAGACCTGGCTTGGAAATTCATCCAAACGATCAGGGACAAATTGGGATTTGACACTTAGTCGAATCGCAATTGGGTAATCAGACCTGGCTTGGGAATTCATCCAAACGATCAGGGACAAATTGGGATTTGACACTTAGTCGAATCGCAATTGGGTAATCAGACCTGGCTTGGGAATTCCATCCAAACGATCAGGGACAAATTGGGATTTGACACTTAGTCGAATCGCAATTGGGTAATCAGACCTGGCTTGGGAATTCATCCAAACGATCAGGGACAAATTGGGATTTGACACTTAGTCGAATCGCAATTGGGTAATCAGACCTGGCTTGGGAATCCATCCAAACGATCAGGGACAAATTGGGATTTGACACTTAGTCGAATCGCAATTGGGTAATCAGACCTGGCTTGGGAATTCATCCAAACGATCAGGGACAAATTGGGATTTGACACTTAGTCGAATCGCAATTGGGTAATCAGACCTGGCTTGGGAATCCATCCAAACGATCAGGGACAAATTGGGATTTGACACTTAGTCGAATCGCAATTGGGTAATCAGACCTGGCTTGGGAATCCATCCAAACGATCAGGGACAAATTGGGATTTGACACTTAGTCGAATCGCAATTGGGTAATCAGACCTGGCTTGGGGAATTCATCCAAACGATCAGGGACAAATTGGGATTTGACACTTAGTCGAATCGCAATTGGGTAATCAGACCTGGCTTGGGAATTCATCCAAACGATCAGGGACAAATTGGGATTTGACACTTAGTCGAATCGCAATTGGGTAATCAGACCTGGCTTGGGAAATTCATCCAAACGATCAGGGACAAATTGGGATTTGACACTTAGTCGAATCGCAATTGGGTAATCAGACCTGGCTTGGGAATCCATCCAAACGATCAGGGACAAATTGGGATTTGACACTTAGTCGAATCGCAATTGGGTAATCAGACCTGGCTTGGGAATTCATCCAAACGATCAGGGACAAATTGGGATTTGACACTTAGTCGAATCGCAATTGGGTAATCAGACCTGGCTTGGAAATTCATCCAAACGATCAGGGACAAATTGGGATTTGTTTTTTGATTGTCTTTTCCTATCATTGGGTTTCGTGTATGAATGAGTTGTACCTGACTTTTCTGACTCTTTGGACTGTCTCATTGCTCTTTTTGCAGATGTCTGATCGAGGTAGCGGTAGCGGGGGCCATCGCCGGTCCGATCGCCTTGCGAAAGGCAAGTCTGTGATTTATGCTTCTGAGAGCCCTCCTGATACAGACGATGAGTACGATGCTATGGAGGACGTACGTACTCGTGTTGACGCATCTCTTGCCAGGGATCTGCAGGCTGAGTTTGATGCTGAGGCTGCCGGTTTATCTTCTAGTACTGCTCGGCCTTCTTCCCGGCCTGGTATTACTATTGGCCGTAGCGCTAGACCCTCTAGTGCGCCTCGTCAGCCTACTGCGGCTCCGCCAGCTGCTCCTCCCGCCAGATCGAAGAGGCGGAAGTCTGACCGCGATCCTCTTTCCTGCGGATCCCATACCGGAGGATCATGTTGCACCAGGGTTCAGATACCCTCCCCAGGGTGGCATTCGACCGCGCTATCCTGTCACCACTCCGGTGGCGGATACACTACTCTTGACGGAATCTCCATAACCATCCATCATCTTCAGTCCGTCGTTGTCAGGTATTTTTGTATTGGCACTCTTCTTTGTTTAGCTCTTTCGCCTTCTTTCGTACTAACACCTTTCCTTTGTGCAGGATCCCCCTGAGAGTATCGGCCGGGGCGGGTGGTCCGAGTTTAGCCAGCTTCTGGATATCGCTCGCCCAGAGTACAGAGATTTTCTCGTGGAGCTGGGCTTTGGTCCCTTCCTCAGCATCCGCTACGTGCATGTACGGCATCCTTTGGTGAGGTGTTGGGTGGAGAGGTTCTTCCATCACACGGGGACCATCCATCTTAGTACCTGCGAGGTGGGGGTGCTCCCCGTTGACTGGAGTGCCATTCTAGGCATCCGTTTTGGGGGTAGGATTCCTCCTAGCGACCCTGTGTCTGATTTTGAGGCCCTGGAGATCCTAGGCATCGATGATCCGGCTGCCATCGTGGGCAAGAAGCTTTTCCATCTGAAGATCAGTTTTCTGAAGGATCTCTTGGTGAGGGAGATAGAGGAGCCTCCCACGGAGCTGCGATATCGCCAGTGGACTGCCTTATTTCATTATTTAGCTGCTTCCTTGGGAATGACAAGTCTACCATTCCCACGCCCATAGTCGGTATGTTCCGAGACATTGACGACCTGAGGGATTATGACTGGGGAGCACTGACGTATGGGTTTTACATTCGGGGCTTGCGCCGCTTCTCCCGTCGAGAGACCGCCAGTTTCCTCGGCTTTTGGCAGTTCACGCTTTTCTGGGCTTTTGAGCATTTTGCCGTATTCGCTCCCAGCAGGCTTCCAGCGGCTCCTGATTCCTGCATTCCCGCTTGCCAGGCGATGGGATTCGGCTTGGATCCAGCGACTGACCACCCGCACGCTTATGGAGTGCCGTACGACCGTGGACTGTATCAGGGATGTTGATATTGTCTTTCAGCCTTACTCCACACTCCTGCTTGAGCGTCCTGAGGTGTTTAGGAGCCATGGAGCTATCTCGCCTGCGGATATGGATCCGATCTCCGAGGTCCTGGGAGCTTTTGATGGGCGAGAGGACCTTGCGGCAGCTAGGTGGCGATGCCCTTGTCCCTGTGGATCCTCCTCGGCTGATGACTATCGAGGACTACATCCCACGCGCCCCGAGTGATTCTTTCGTGGCGGGAGTTGAGGCTTATCCAGCTCTGATTCTGGCCGATGTGCCGTATGGGGAGTGGTTTGAGCAGGTCTCCTTGGGGTCTCTGATGTCCCTTCCATGAGGTCGAGGGTGGTCGAGTCATGGGCGGATCAGCTATGGACAGCCATCTTTACCGGTCTTCTGGAGAGTTTGAGTGGCTTCAGACTGAGATTCTACGTCTTCAGCTCGAGTTATCAGTCAGTGAGGATCGTTATGCCGCTGACATGGCCCGAGCACAGGAGGAGACGGCCCGTGTACAGGCGGAGCTGACGCAGGTACAGGGGGAGCTGACCCGGACGCAGGGGGACTTGACCCAGAGTCAGAGGGATTTGGGTTCTCGGGATGCGATGTTGACTGCTCATGTGGAGACCATTCGGAGACTAGAGGATCAGCTTCATGGCATGGGCATTACTCCTGTTACTGGAGCTGGCTCATCTGGTCTTGGTCAGACTTCTTCTTCGCCGCCCCCAGATCCTGTTTCTCGAGAGTGGTTCTTTGACGACCCTTCTCCTCCATGATGTATATTTTTCCTTTCTTTTTTTCTTGGGGCCTTGTATTCCGGCCAGTCATTTTGTATTTACATGGGATTGTACAGACATTGGTTATTGTATATACGGGCAGTGTTTATGGTTATGTATTTATGGCTATGGAT
This sequence comes from Fagus sylvatica, assembly GCA_907173295.1. Classification (NCBI taxonomy): domain Eukaryota; kingdom Viridiplantae; phylum Streptophyta; class Magnoliopsida; order Fagales; family Fagaceae; genus Fagus; species Fagus sylvatica. The sequence continues at coordinate 222,923 of OU015771.1, forward strand.
ATTTGTTTGGATGTTGATTCACGGGTTTGTATGGATGTATGTTTGGATGTATGGCTGTGTTTCTGGATGTATGGATGTATGTTTTATGGCTATGGCTATGTGTTGGCTATGTGTTTGTGGCTATGTGTATGGATATTGGGTCTCGATCCTCCGCGAGGCCTGGTTCATCAATATCGGGGCTTACCTCTCCTTAGGGCCCGTTTTCATCATTATAGGGACTTACTCTTCCACGAGGCCCATTTCAGCAATCCTTGGGTCTTACTCCTTCACGAGGCCCATTTCTATCAATGTTGGGACTTACTCCTTCACGAGGCCCATTTCTATCAATGTCGGGACTTACTCCTTCACGAGGCCCATTTCCATCATCATTGGGTCTTACTCCTTCATGAGGCCCATTTCTATCATCATTGGGTCTTACTCCTTCATGAGGCCCATTTCAGCAACTCTTGGGTCTTACTCCTTCACGAGGCCCATCTGGATGATTCTCTGGATTTTTCCAATTTTTCTTTGACAAAAATGGAAAAATTTGCCCCAGTATGTAGTGTCGAATAAATTTTTCTAGCTTCTTGAAGATAGAAAAATTTTGCCCCAGTGTAGGGCAATGATTGCTGATGCGGAATTCTGGATTTCTTCTTCTGTCTTTCTGGTACCGGATCGTGATAGCTTTTTGAGGGCCAGACTATCCCCTTTCGAAATTTTTCAAAACCCCTTTTGAAAAATTTTGCCCCAGTGTTCCATAGGATTTGCCTGTGTGACAATCCCGGGTCATTTCTGCATTTCTAGATTTCTGGGTCGAGCTAGGGTTTCAGGACTGGTTTCTGAGCTTTGAGCTTAGTTCTCGGCCCTCGGGCTGCCCCGCTGGTGGAAGATCGATTTTGACCATGTTATATCAAACGCCTCCTTACGATATTGTCTCTGTTTCAACTTTTTGACCCCCGGGTCGATTTTAGGGTTTCGGGTCGGTCCTCGGTTGTCGGGCCGAAACCTTCGATTACCGGGTCGCCCAAGACTTTCTCATAGGCGACTTTTTGCAAAAAGACCTTCATACGGCGCGAAACGGGTCTCTAGGAGTGGGTGAAAAGGGTCAAATCCGCGTGGTATGGGAAAAAGAGCCGTTGGGATTCCCAACGGGACTGGCGCGTGATCATCACGCGCGGCGCGTGATTATCACGCGCCAGTTCCCGTCTATTTAAACCACGCTCCTCCTTCGAACCAGCAACCATTTTCCGAATTTCTCTCCTCTTTCTTCACTAAAATCTCTCCATTTTTCCCTTTTTGAGTCCCTTGGGTCCATGGCCTCCTCTAGTAATGATCCCGACTCCTTGGTGACACTTCATTTCCACGATTTCCGCGTTGAGCGGATGAGACACTGGTGGACTCTTCTTGGAGAGGACGACCATGCCGATATCGTGGGGTTCTTTGGCAAGTTTCCCCCTTTCATGCGGCTACAGGTTGATCGCGGCTTGCTCGAGGCGCTAGCTTCTTTCTGGGACCCGACCCATTGTTGCTTTTCCATCGGAGAGGTGGATCTCATTCCCACCATGGAGGAGTATGCTAAGCTTCTCCAGCTAGACAGCCCCTTTAGCGAGACCCCGGTTATACCCATTCAGGGTCCTCGGTCCAACCGATGCTTGGAGAAATACTTGGGTTTGACCACTGCGGTTCTACGTCCTGAGATCGCCCGACCTGAGGCAACTTGGCGGAAAGCCAACATTTCTCTAGACCTGTTGACGAAGTACTTCTCTCGGAGTGCCTTTCCGGCGAGGCTTGCTAGAGACTTCATTGCGGGCAAGAAGGAATGGAAGAAATTCCGAATCAATGCCTTCAAGATCGCCTTCGCAGGTATTTTTCTCTTTCCCACTTCCGCTGGTAGGATAGACTTGGGTGTCATTCCTATAGTATTCAGCGAGGGCAGGTCTATCATCCCTGCCATATTGTGCGAGACCGTGCGGTCTTTATCTTATTGTAGGAGACAGGGAGAGGGGGTCCCGATGTTCTGCACGCAGCTCCTTCAGCTCTGGTTCTGCAGTCACCTGCAGCATTTTTATCGCCTCCAGACTCCTTATCATTTTGAGAGGACATACGGTGAGCCAGACCGTCCAGATAGCACTTCCCTTCACCTGGCAACAGTCGTGCTTGGGCGCTATACCTCCTTGACCTGCCCTTGAGTGGGTGGGCTTGGAAGGTTACCTGGGGGCCGGCATCGTGGATGCCCTGGACTCATTGTGCCCTCTTCGATGGAGTGCCTCTTCCTGGGGTGTGGGGTTGTACAGGCTACTATCCCAGCCTTGCTCTTCGTCAATTTAGCGGTGTTCAGTACCCGCCTCGCCTGGGCGACTTGGATGCGGTGACTTTTGACTACATCCCCAGTGAGGATATGTGGAGGCTCCTCTTCAGGATTGAGGACATCTGGGGAGGTCGTCTTTCAGAGATGGTCCTCATCGAGGAGGGTTCGCCCGGAGATAGCTCTGTTACCTCGGACTTTGTCGAGTGGAGAGAGGGGTGGACTCCCTTTTTCACCCTCAGGCCTACAGTACGGCCAGGTGCACCATATTCCTTGATATCTCGCTCCCTTCGGGTATCAGCCTCCACTGGTCAGCCTGAGAGAGTTACTGCTTTGGAGCGAGAGCTTGAGGAGGCTCAGAGACAGAGCTGTTATCACTACGTCTTGCTAGGGCAGCTGAGAGAGAAGCGTCTGCGGCTCGTGTAGAGTCTCTGCGGAGTACCTTGCATCACAATAGTGTGGCGGTGGCGAACGTTCGCCGCGACTTGGTGGCTCAGAGGGGGAACGTCTCTACTCTTCGCACGATGAATGAATTCATCAGAGAGCAGCTCGAGATTTCTGAGGATGCTAAGGAACAGCTGGAGGAGAACTTGGCCGAGGCTCGGGAGCAGCTGGAGACTGAGCAGGCGGAGAGGACTCGGGTCCAGGATGAGCTTGATTCTCTTCGTTCATATACCCAGGCCTTGGTTGATCCTGCCACCGGTCGTCCTCAGGACATTGTGGCTCTCCGACGGGCGCTAGATGCGAGTGAGGAGGCTCTCACGTCTGCGCGTACTTCCATGGGGGTCATGAGGGTTCAGATCAGCGTTCTCCAGGGTGACAACGGGGTTTTGCAGTCCGAGTTGGATCTGGTGCATGATGCTCTTGAGTCCAATGCTTCTTGGCTCAATCAGGAGGGTTTCCCTGTGGTCACTTCTCTCCACCAGATTAATCAGGTGATGGATTCTTTGGGTACTAGAGCTCGCGCCGTCTGGGAGGAGCATGATGAGGGGGATCCGGCCCTTTCCACTGCCTTGGGGAGATTCTGCAGAGAGACCTGCATACGTCTTGGTCATTAGATAGCATATTTCTGGTAGCAGTGAGTAGTCAGTAGTTTTTGTATTTAGATGGTGAGTCATTCATAAATCCGAGTCGGATTATGCATGGCTCCCATTTTTACTTCTAAGTCGATATATTTAGACATGCTTTCAAGACATCATGAAGAAATCAAATGTATGAATTTATGAACTATGAATGAATGAAAGCACGTATTTTGTCTGTGAATATCTATATGAAATCCTATGCATTTGACTTTTTTATGAATCAATGGCAAGGATTGAATGTTATTGTGGAAATGAGTATGAGAATTTACAAATTTGAAAGAGATAAGTATGGTATGAATGGTTTGTGAGAATTTAATGATATGTCACTTTGAAACTGGGTGTTTGGAAGGATACACTTGTGCTCCACCTCTTGATCCCCAAACATTCTCTTTATATCGAACGAACCGTACTGCTCAAAGGATAACATAGGTCGTTCTTTCGTCTAAAATCTCTTCACCGCCTAACAACCCCGATCACTAGTCTTGCACTGATTTGATGCTCGCCTTGTTGTGATACCGGTTTTTTTTTTTTTTTTTTTTTTTTTTTTTTTTTAGCCATATATTACCCTCAGCTTACGCCAAGTCCAGCTTTCCACGTTACTTTTGCCCATGGCGCCTCTTCCGAGGTTTTCACCATACCCGTGGTAATTTCCATCCGAGGGCAACGTCCTTACGGATTTTCGTTGCTTCCCGGGCCTTCTTCAGAATTATCAAAATAACAAATTGGAACTTTGATAAATATTCCTCTTTGATTGATTTAAAGTTTATACATGGTACTTGATTACAGAATCAGAATTAATGGGTGAACGGAACTCTTCGCCATCCATATCAGCCAGAATGATTGCTCCCCCTGAGAAGGCTTTCTTCACCACGTACGGACCCTCATATGATGGTGCGAACTTTCCTCGTGGATCTGATAGGGCCATATTCCTCTTCTTCAGAACGAGATCTCCGGGTTGGAAAGTGCGAGGTCGAGCCTTCTTGTTGTAAGCTCTTTCGATCCGTCTCTGGTAGAGCTGTCCGTGGCACAGTGCCGCCAATCTTTTTTCATCTATGAAGTTCAGCTGTTCATACCGGGCTTGGGCCCATTCGGCTTCTTCTAGCTGAGTTTGTGACAGGATTCTCAAAGAAGGGATCTCCACTTCGACCGGTAGTACTGCTTCCATCCCGTACACCAGAGAGTAGGGGGTGGCTCCAACGGATGTCCTCACTGACGTTCGGTAGGCACACAAGGCATAAGGCAGGTGCTCGTGCCAATCCTTATAAGTCTCCGTCATCTTGCTCAGAATCTTCTTCACGTTCTTGTTGGCAGCTTCTACGGCTCCGTTCATCTTCGGACGGTATGGAGCAGAGTTGTGGTGCTGAATCTTGAACTGCTGGCATAACTGGTCCATCATGCGGTTGTTTAGGTTGGAAGCATTGTCGGTGATGAGCATTTCTGGCATTCCGTAACGGCAGATGATGTTGTTCTTCACAAACCGGGTGACTGCGACTTGAGTGACATTCTTGAAGGAACATGCCTCTACCCACTTGGTAAAATAGTCGATGGCCACCAGTATGAACTCATGCCCGTTAGACGCCTTTGGGGTGATTGCACCGATCACATCCATTCCCCAAGCTGAGAATGGCCACGGCGAGGCCATAGTGTGAAGATATTGGGGAGGTGCGTTCTTGCTGTTCTGATACATCTGGCATTTATGGCACGTCTGGACATGTCTGATGCAGTCCCTCTCCATTGTCAACCAATAATAGCCAGCTCTCATGATCTTCCGGGCCAGGAAGGGTCCGTTGGCATGGGCTCCCATTAGTCCCGCGTGCATCTCTTGGATCAACCGATTAGCTTCTTCAGCGTCTACACATCGCAAGAGAGTGGCATCATGAGTTCGCTTGTACAGAATCTCTCCGCTCAGGAAAAACTGGAAGGCCATTCTTCTGATGTACTTCTTCTCATTTTCGGTTGCCCGTGATGGATACTCTCTGTCTTGGATGAAGCGCTTGATATCGTAATACCAAGGCTTATCGTCTATCTCTGCCTCGACGTTCATGCATTCTTCTACGCACACACAGTATGCCTGGAATGTCTCGAGTCTCGATCCGCAACGGTCGCACATCATCCCCTTCTGCTAGCTTGATTAGGCTTGCCAATGTGGCGAGCGCATCAGCGAAGTGATTGTGAGCTCTTGGGGTGTATGTGAAGGTGACATACTTGAACTTTGGGACTAGCCGGCTGATGTATCGTTGGTACGGGATGAGCTTGGGATCCCGGGCCTGCCATTCTCCGTTAGTCTGTGACACTATTAGCAGAGAGTCTCCGAAGACTTCCAGTTCATAAGCACCGAATTCCAAAGCTGCTTGCAGGCCGACGATGCATGCTTCGTACTCAGTCATGTTGTTGGTGCAATCAAACCCCAGCTTAACAGCGATAGGAGTTTGTTGTCCCTTTGGTGATACCAAGACCGCGCCAATTCCACTTCCGACAGCGTTCGCTGCTCCATCAAAGTAAAGCTTCCACCTGCCGTGATTATCTTCGTCGACTGTCATTACGTCTTCGTCCGGGAATTCTGAATCCATTAACTCTAACTGCTCAGACGGGTAATCTGCCAAGTAATCGGCTATGGCTTGTCCCTTGATCGCCTTTCGAGCCACAAACAAGATGTCGAATTCAGATAGGAGTACTTGCCACCGTGCGATCTTCCCAGTCAAGGCAGGCTTTTCAAAAGATGTACTTGATCGGGTCCATCCGGGATACCAACCAAGTGGTGTAGTAGAGCATGTACTGTCTCAGCTTCTTGGAGGCCCAAGCCAGTGCGCAGCACGTCTTTCTCAACCAACAAGTAACGGGTCTCCTGGCTCCGTGAACTTCTTGCTAAGATAGTAGATTGCCTGCTCCTTTCTTCCCAGTCTCGTCTTGTTGTCCCAACATGCAGCCCATGGATGCTTCTTGGACTGTGAGGTATAGAATGAGGGGACGTCCTGGAGTTGGCGGAACCAGGATGGGTGGGTTGAGCAGATACTCCTTGATCTTGTCAAAAGGCTTCTCTGGCAGTCTTCAGTCCACTTTATCTTCACATCTTTTCTTCAGCAACTTGAACAGAGGCTCGCAGGTTGCCGTAAGCTGTGCGATGAAGCGAGCTATATAGTTAATCCTTCCCAAGAAGCTCCGGATCTCTTTCTCTGTCCTTGGCGCGGGCATGCTTCGTATGGCTTGAACCTTTGCAGGATCAATCTCAATTCCCCGGCCGCTGACGATGAAGCCTAATAATTTTCCGGATGTGACGCCGAAGGCACACTTGTTCGGGTTTAATCTGAGTTGGTACTTCTTCAATCGCTGGAACAATTTGCGTAGGTCTGTGAGATGATCTTGTGCAGTTCGAGACTTAGCAATCATGTCATCCACGTAAACCTCTATCTCATGATGAATCATGTCGTGGAAGAGAGTGACCATGGCTCGCTGATAAGTGGCTCCGGCGTTCTTCAGACCGAAAGGCATGACATCATACACAAAGGTTCCCCAATGTGTGACAAAAGCGGTCTTGGACTTGTCTTCCTCGGCCATCTTGATCTGATTGTACCCTGAGAATCCGTCCATGAATGAGAATACGACGTTCGTTGCTGTGTTATCGACCAGGGTATCAATGTGAGGTAGAGGAAAGTTATCCTTCGGGCTGGCTCGGTTCAGATCCCGATAGTCCACGCACATTCTGACTTTTCCGTCCTTCTTCGGCACCGGGACTATATTGGCTACCCAGTCCGAATAGGTTACTGTGCTTAGGAAACCTGCCTTCAATTGCTTTTCCACCTCTTCCTTGATCTTCAAAATGACTTCGGGCTTCATCCGTCGCAGTGCTTGTTTGACGGGCTTGCATTCTGGCTTTAGCGGGATCTTGTGGACCACTATGTCTGTGTCTAGGCCTGGCATGTCTTGGTAAGACCAGGCGAAGATTTCATGGAACTCTCTCAACAGTGCGATGAGTGCTTCCTTTTGCTCTGCGGCGCAGCGGGTTCCAATCTTGACTTCTCTCGGCTCTTCGCCCTCGTTGGCCAGATTTATAATTTCCAATTCCTCTATGTTGGGTTTGGACCCCTCATCTTGTCTCTCTAATGCCTCAAGGATGTCACTTGGTAATTCGATTTCTTCGTCGGAATTATCTATGTTATCCAGTGAGCAATCCGTTTTGTTGTCAATTTTGGAGACGTGGGGATCGTTTGAGGTTTTGCGTGTAATCCTGGAAAGGATAGCGGATGGAAAATCGGTAAGAAAATTAAAAAGGGAAGCCATTCGTTTTGTGCGATGGCGTGTTGGATTTATTTAATGCACATTGGAGTATTTAAGATAGAAAGATTCATGGAATAAACACGTGACATATCATTTGAAATATGGAGATGGAAATATTACAGTGATGAAATGATTATGATTGTAGCATGATATCTTGAAAACATAAACTAAACATATAAACCCGAAATTGTTTGATACAAAATTTCCCGAGCTATTGGTAGACTCAAAACCGAGTTACCCCTAGCTGGGATACCGCTTACTCATTACTACTCGAGACACGCTGTAGCAATGGTACGCAAGTCCACGTCTTGACTTCTTCTCCCTGTTGGCAGTGGCGGGTCGGTGGTGTGGTGGTGGAATCCTCCTCCTCGGCAATGGTGTGGATGCTCAACCCTTCAACCATAGGGCCAGCGTCTTCTTCTTCAGCAGTGGTGGTGATGATGATACCGCTCGGTAGTGGTGTCTTGATTGGCTCTTCTTCCTCTCTCTCAGCCAGTGCTGGTAGGGATGACACGTCCGGTTCTTCTTTGATCTTCACGATTGCCTCACTCACTCCTGGGTCGGGGATGATGTAGGGCTCTTCATCTTTCTTCAGACCCAAGTATTCTAGAATCGAATGGGGATTGAAGCGATATCGCTCCAAGAAGACTCTCACTAAATCATCCCAGCCGGAAAGGTTCCTCAGCTGATAGAACCAGGCGGCAGCTTGTTTTGACAGGCTCTCGGGAAACACCGAGATCATCAAAAGCTCATTCTCCAAATGTAAGGCCATCTTCTCGCCGTACTTTTGCAAATGAACCTCCGGATCCCCATCCTCGTCAGAATATCTCAAATTCCGGTGTCACAAACCCAGGTGGCACTATCAGGCACGGGAATTGGAAGAATTCGGTGAAATCAACATCTCTCCATTCATCAGTGTCATCCTCCATGAAGTATCCCCAATCGGCTTCTTCATCCTGTAGGTTATCGAGATCCATCTCGTCTTCCACGATGTTATCCAGATTGATCTCTGCGTACCAGTCGAAATCGGAGGGGTCATCTGGTTGACGACTTCCTTTTGATGGTATTTCTTCTCTCCCCACTATCCCATTTTCCATCAGATCGGTGACTTTCTTCTTGAACTCTTCGCAACAATCTAGGCTGTGCCCTCTCGCCCCCGAGTGATATTCACATGAGTCCCCTGTTGATGGCCCCGGTGGTGCGTCTAACGGGGTGATGTGTTTCTGCTTCTCCAAGGTATAGAAGAGACGCCTCCACGCGATACTCTCCTCGTTCCCTTCCTCTACCTCAACCATGTTCACACCTCCTTCTGGGTGTTTAGGCAAAGGATTGGTGGTGATGTTAGGTAGTCCTTCAAACTTCAGGACTCCGTGATCAATTAGGTCTTGAACCCGATGCCTCAGTTGGCCGCAATTTTCAACAGTGTGTCCCACTTCTCCAAAGTGGAAATCGCAGGCCGAATTTGGGTTGAAATCCCTTCTTTGCGGGCCGCTGTAAGGTTTCGGGACAATAGGTGAGATTAGGCTCTTCTCTATCAGGATGGGGTATAACTCTGTCATAGGCATAGGTAAAGGCGTGAATTGCCTTGGCTCTTTTCTGAGCCACCTGTTGTCATTGGGTTGGTTTCCTTCCGGCCTTGCCGGCATCTGAGGTGCCGGGGCCGGGGCTGGAGCCTGAGTCGGAGCCGGGGCCTTGAATAGGCCTAGGTTGTATCGGTTGCATGGTGAAAGTCGGGAGGACTTGCCTTGGTCTTCCGTTGTTTCTCCCTATCATTTGCACATCTCCTTCCTTCCTCTTTGTCGGAGCTTTCTTGGCGGCCTGTTCGGCTAATGCCATTAGGGCCGTCATGTCCACTATTTTCTTTGTTTTCAAGGCATCTTCAATCCTGTCACCCACCGGTATCAGGTCTACAAAGAACTGCATTTGTAATCCCATCATCCGGTCGAAGTAGGGGTTCTTCAGTGTATCAACGAAGATCTTGATCATCTCTCTTTCGTCTAGTGGCGGGCGTGCTCGAGCCGCTTTCTCTCTCCACCTTTGGGCATATTCCCTGAAGGTCTCGTTGCTCTTCTTTTCCATCCTTTGAAGGTCGAACCGATCCGGAGCTATTTGGGAGTTAAACCCGTATTGAGCCAAGAAGGTATCCTGCCAGTTCCTTCCAATGAGAGATCTTCTTCAACTGTGAGTACCACTCTGCTGCATTCCCTGTCAGGGTATCTTGAAATGTCTGGATCAGCAACGGCTCATTGTCGGCATAGGGTGCCATCTTTCGGCAGTACATTTGCAGATGGATCATGGGGTCTCCTCTCCCATTGTATTTCTCGAACTCCGGGGCCTTGAACTTGGGTGGCACCGTCATATTGGGGAACCAGGACATGCTCGAAAAGTCCGTGTTTCCGAAAGAGTTCAAACCCTGTATGAGCCTGATCTTTTCCTCCAAGCTATCAATCTTACTGTCTAGCTGGGAGTCCTTCCCCTCTGGCTTCGGTGGCGTCGGCGGCCTTGGTGGAGTGGCGTTGGTGTTGGAATGCCCTTCCGGTTCTGCTTCACTGGTATCTTTGTCGTCTTCCTTCCTTTGGTTCTCATCCTCCGTATTTCGCTTTGCTATTAGTTGCACGAAGCTGAGGAGTTCGTCGAATTTTCGCTCAAGAGCGACCATCCGGATTTCTTGCTCGCTAGGTCCGGGTCCACTTGTTTCTCCCGCCATTTGATTGCGAATGCAAATATAACCTAGAGAGGTAAACAACGTCAAGTTAGACTTTGAATTCACAGTTGAATGCATGACCTTGGCTTACTTTGCGGGTAAACCATGGCTAAGTATGTATGTGTATGCATGGTATGCATGAATGCAATATGCATTGATGAACGGATGGGTTTTTCTATTGGGTTGCCAGAAATTGGCGAGCCTTTCGGCTCATGGCTTTATTTTGGGTGACCAACATCAATCAATATGAGGGTCAGGATGACACAAGTAGACATCTATAGAGTTAAGAACTCATGTATGTACATAATGGTATTGTCAACAAAGAAATAGGCTTTCACACCATTGGAAATTCGACGAGCCTTTCGGCGCTTGGTTCCATTTTGAAAATTTTTTTGGAGGGAACCAGTGTCGATAAGTGTGAAGGTCGTATTCTTGGTTGACGGACAACACAACGGGTAAGTATCTAGATTCCTATGTAGAGTTGAGAACTCTTTAGGGATTGACACATGTATGGACTTGTCAACGAAGAGATGGGCTTTCACACTATCAAAATTTGACGAGCCTTTCGGCGTTCGGTTCTATTTTGAAAGATTTTTGAGAACCGATGTCAGTTAGTGCGAAGGTCATACTCTTGGTTGGACATGACGAGACTCTACACGACCTTATAGAGTTTGGAAACTCTTAGGGTTTACAGACGCACTAACGAAAAGATAGACTCTTGCATTATCAAAATCCGACGAGCCTTTCGGCGTGCGGTTCCATTTTTTTTGAAAATTTTGGAGGGAACCGATGTCGATAAATGCAAGGGTCGTACTTTTGGTTAAGGACGACGCGACTCTATAAACAATGGTTACAAATGTATCAACGAAAAGATGGACTATCACATCTTATCCAAAATTTGACGAGCCTTTCGGCGTTCGGTTCCATTTTGAAAATTTTTGGAGGGAACCGATGTCGGTTGATGTGAGGGTCGTACTTTTGGTTGGGGATGACTTGACTCTATACATGATGGTTACAATCGTACCAACGAAAAGATAGGCTCTCGCATTACCAAAAATTGACGAGCCTTTCGGCGTTCGGTTCCATTTTGAAAGATTTTTTGGAAACCGATGTCGGTAAATGCGAGGGTCGTACTTTTGGTTGAGGACGACATGACTCTATACACAATGGGTACATACGTATCAACGAAAAGTTAGACTCTCACATTACTGAAAATTCGACGAGCCTTTCGGCGTTCGGTTCCATTTTGAAAATTTTTGGAGGGAACCGATGTCGGTTAATGTGAGGGTCGTACTTTTGGTTGGGGTACGACAAGACTATGTACACGCGTATCAACGAAAAGATAGACTCTCACATTACTGAAAATTCGACGAGCCTTTCGGCGTTCGGTTCCATTTTTGAAAATTTTTGGAGGGAACCGATGTCGGTTAATGTGAGGGTCGTACTTTTGGTTGGGTACGACAAGACTATGTACACGCGTATCAACGAAAAGATAGACTCTCACATTACTGAAATTCGACGAGCCTTTCGGCGTTCGGTTCCATTTTTGAAAGATTTTTGGGAACCGATGTCGGTTAATGTGAGGGTCGTACTTTTGGTTGGATACGACACGACTCTATACATCCCATGTAGAGTTTGGAACTCTTTGGGTTTGAGTGGTTTGCAACGGGTATGGACAACGTGGTTATCCTATCCCTTTATCAAACAATGACATGCAAACAAAGGTTTAGATAGATAGAACCTGAGTCGGCTCCAATTATTTTATCACCACCTGGAAAATAGCACAACGCTTTTCCCTTGACTCATTTTGAAAAGACACATCCTATTTTTTGGGTATCCTATCTTAGGTTGGATGTTCACTCGGTTGGCTTTTACCAGAGCCCTCACAGGTAGTTTTTCTATGCTATAGCTTACTATATGCAACATGGTATGACACAGCTTGGAATTCTGTTTCCTAAAGGGGCCGATGATCATGCCCGTTTCGTCCTCCCGAAGGAAGTCGAAAGGGTATTGGATCACCGGGGAAGCACTTGCACGCCCCCCTCGATCTCCACGGGTGTGAAGGGAGAAGGGTGGATTCTCGTGTTCCATGTCCTAGATATAAAAGGGTTCGTGGTGGAGCCTGTACTAGCCCAGCCCCACCTGAGTCCGGGTTCGACCCAAAAGTCCAATGAGTGTATATGTCATGATTTTGAAAGTAAAAAGGGAAAAGACTTTTTTGTACAAAGCACAATATACAATATGTGTTGCATAAAATAAATCTCTATCCTATGTTCGCAGTTTATATACAAGAATATAGACATGCTAAAATCGAAACAATATACAAGATGAAATAAAGAATGAATCAAATAATGAATACCAACAAATATATACACACATGCTTAGCAAAGAAAACACCGAAAGACTATAGGCTTAAACCCTCTAAGTCCCCAGTGGAGTCGCCAAGCTGTCGACACCGGCGGAAAATTTCCTTTATTTATTCTTTTCTATTTTCCTAGATACCGACCCCCATTTGGCGAGTGTTGTGTGTGTTCCTCTATCTCTTTTCCGTTTCGAGATACGAGTTGTGTGTGTGTGGGAACTTGTGTACGTGTGTGCGTGTGAGCACAAATTTGGAGTCGCCACCAATCATGGGAAATTTTAAGGTGTGATTGGGCACCTATGTCTAATAGATTTTACCCTATTTAGACATCTACAACTAAATGGTCTTGAACCAGAGATAGGTTCGGGGGTTTGCTTATGCGTGGGGAAGGTGTTAGGCACCCCACGACATCCGTTTAAGAAAACGGTTACCTCCTTCCTAATGTTTTCTTTATTTGCTAAGCCTAAGTTTGTTGGTTTTTATTATGTACAAATGTCCCGATTTCCGTCGTACGATATACCAAAAATGGCAAACGTAATATGACTTCGTTCGGTTTTGATTAGACTCTTTATTTCACCATCCCTTTTATCTTTGTATCTTTTAAATTTCCGGGCATTTCGGTGGTAGGATATACTTGAAATCCTAACACCTAGTGCCGGGACAAACAATTAATGTTTTTGGTGCCATATTCGGGATCTCTTTACCCTTGATTTCCAAGAGTAAAGCGGTCCGTCAAATGGCGGGGTTTTGGGATGATTAATTCACACTTTGGGGAATTTTAGACCATGATCCTATGGGAGTTAGAACGTGTAGAATCCCTTACACGAAAGCACGTACCAGCCACGCCCCCGTGTAAAGGACTCATACCTTCGTTTCTAACGCCCACATTACCATGTTTACTCTTTTTAAAGTTTTCATGGCAAAGTGTATTTTAATCACATTTTTATATCAAAGCAATAAACAATCAAGCAAGTATCAAGATGGTAAGATGGCAAAATATCCAAGCAAAATAGTCATGGCATAGTCGCAACACATGTATCATGAAAGATGACAAATATGGATCGGCATGAATATAATGCTTAATGCAAAGTGCAATTTATTATGACACAAGAGTTTTTAAGGAAAGGGTCAAAACCTCGTGGGGTCGGGATTCGATGCTATTGAAAGACTTACTCGGATCCCGACACCACCATAGGATTTACATGAATAAACAAAACAATCTAAAAAGAGGGTTTCAATGCCTTTTCGGGCTTACACGGAAGGGTTGGTGCTATTGAAAGACTTATCCAAACCTTCGACGCCAAATAGGACTTAAATGAGAAAATCTATTTGAAAATGGGTTTCAATGCCTTTTCGGGCTTACACGAAGGGTTGGTGCTATTGAAAGACTTATCCAAACCTTCGACGCCAAATAGGACTTAAATGAGAAAATCTATTTGAAAAATGGGTTTCAATGCCTTTTCGGGCTTACACGAAGGGTTGGTGCTATTGAAAGACTTATCCAAACCTTCGACGCCAAATAGGACTTAAATGAGAAAATCTATTTGAAAATGGGTTTCAATGCCTTTTCGGGCTTACACGAAGGGTTGGTGCTATTGAAAGACTTATCCAAACCTTCGACGCCAAATAGGACTTAATATGAGAAAATCTATTTGAAAACGGGGTTTCAATGCCTTTTCGGGCTTACACGAAGGGTTGGTGCTATTGAAAGACTTATCCAAACCTTCGACGCCAAATAGGACTTAATATGAGAAAATCTATTTGAAAACGGGGTTTCAATGCCTTTTCGGGCTTACACGAAGGGTTGGTGCTATTGAAAGACTTATCCAAACCTTCGACGCCAAATAGGACTTAAATGAGAAAATCTATTTTGAAAAATGGTGTTTGCAATTTACGGGTCCAACGCCTCATGGATTTACATGGGGTTTAGTGCTATTGAAAGACTTACCTAAAACCACCAATACCGTTTGGTATTTTCATGCCCAAATCAAAATAATGCCATAAATCAATATTTACAACGTAGTAAAAATGGCAAGAAATTTAGAGCATAACGGGAAGCAATAAATTAATGGAATTTACAAGGAGGGAATTTTGTGGGTCCAATGCCTATGGAATTACGTGGATGGTTAATGCCTCTTTGAGGTCTTACATAGTCCACCACGACCAATCGGGATTATCACGCCCAATTTCACAATGGGAAACGGAGATAATAACAACGCAATATATTCACAAGCGCGTAAAAGTAAATAAGGCAATAAGTGTATTTAAAGCATTGCGGAAAGCGATAAATTTAAAGCAATAATGGACTTAAAAACATGGGGATTTTTAATGGGTCCAATGCCTATGGAATTACATGGTGGATAATGCCTCTTTGAGGTCTTACATAATCCACCACGACCAATCGGGATTATCACGCCCAAATCACAAAGGAAAAAATGGGAAAATGACAATATTCACAATATAATATTTACAACGTAGTAAATGTAAATAAAGCGATAAATGACGTTATTTAACACATGGGGATGTATTTTTCGGGTCAAATACCTCGTAGGCTAACAAGGTTGTTACGGCCTCGTTAGAGGTCTTACGCAACTGAGCCAAAGCTACTCAATATTTGCCGTACTAAAACACGAGGAAACCGGTGTATTTTTCGGGTCAAGACCTCGTGGGCTAACATGGTTGTCAACGGCCTTTGTTAGAGGACTTACGCGAGCCGCCAAAGCCACTCAATATTGCCGTACTAAAACACACCGGGGGAGGGGGGGTAATCACAACAAATATTCACAAGTGCGTATAAAATGTAAATAAAGCGATAAATGACTAGAAATGTAAAGAAAGCGATAAATGACTAGAAATGTAAAGAAAGCGATAAATGACTAGAAATGTAAAGAAAGCGATAAATGACTAGAAATGTAAATGTAAATAAAGCAATAAATGGACAAATAAGAAGACTAGTAAAGCATGAATGAAATAAATGAACTAAAGAATGTAAGAGAAAGAGAGAGAGAGAGAGAGAGAGAGAGGAGTGGGAAGATGAGGGGAGGTTAGAGAGAGAAGCACCTAATAGGTGCTTCTCACTCTAAAAACCCCCCAAAATCCCTAAAGAAGGAGAGAGAAAGAGCTTAGAGAGAGAGAGATTACCTAGAGAGGAGTCTCTCTCTCTAAAACTACCCAAAAACCCTTCCTAAACCCCTAAAAACCCCTAAATCTGCCTAAACTAATGCTCAAAGAGGCCTAGAGCCCGAGCAAAACTGTGTGCAAATGAGGGGGGGGGAGGCTTTATTTATAGGGGGGCGTGCACGCGGGGCGCGCCATGATCGCGCGCGGCGCGTGATGGTGGCGCGCCTCGCGTGCACGCCTCCCGAGACAGCTGTCTGCACCTCCTCGGTTCTCGCGCGCGTATTCTCTTTTTGACCCGATTTTCGAGGGCAGTTTTGGAAGTCTTCTGGAACTCAAAATGGGTCATGCAGCATATCGCCGGAAAGCTCTCGACGTCCTCTTTCCAACGGTACGAAGTTTGCATGAATCGGAGTTCGGATGAGAGAGTTATGGCTCCCGGAAGTCGGGGCATTGGAGCTGTTTTCGTGCACCTTTCCGGTGAAGATTCCGATCAAATGGGGGATGCTTTCGGCAAACCGAGAGTTCCACGACGTAGCTGGAGTCGTTATCTTTCCAACGCACCCGGGCTCGTAGATCAACTTGTTGCGAGCCGGGAAGACTCTGCGCGCGAAGGCGGCTGTCCGGGAGGAAAAATGCGTTTTCCTCCCAGCGCGTTTTTTTTCAAATCTTGTCCCAGTTCGCGCACATATTTGACCTAGCTCCCGATGTCAGATTTCGACGTTCTTGGTACCGTCGGAAAGCTTGCGTTGCCTACTTCTTGCAAGGTTCCGGATTCGCGGAAATCCGAGCTTGGACTTGTGAGATATGGTTCCGCGACCAGAGGCCACCGGAGTGTTTTTGGTCCGTTTGAGGGCAGTTTTCCGATCAGGATTCCGGACTCGACCCGATAAATCTTGGCGATCCGAGAGTTCCACGTCGTGCATGAGTGTGTCTTCTTTCCAACGCACCCGGGCTTGTGGATCAACTTGTTGCGAGTCAGGAAGACTCTGCGCGCAAGCGTGGCAACGTCGGTAAGAAAGTTCCGGAATTTTCAGCACAGCCTTATTTCGTCAGCCTGTTTTCACGCGCATGGTAGATATAGCTCCCGATGTCGGATTTCGGCAATCTTGGTATCGTCGGAAAGCTGGTGCTACCTATTTTCCAAAGGTACAGGCCTTGCACAGAGGCGAGCTTGGGTTCGCAAGATATGATCCTGCGAACGGAGGCCGTTGGAATGTTCCTTATGCCAAGGGGTCATCTTCTGACTGAGATTCCGGCTTGACCGGAGGAGCTCTTGATGATCCGAAAGTTGCATGTGGTAGCTGAAGTGAACCTCTTGCCTAAGGGTCTTGGCTCGTGGACCAAATTGCAATGGGCCGGAGAGAATCTTCTGCGCAAACGTTGCCTCCCAAATAGGCTGTTTTGTCAACAACACTTAGCAAAATTTGGCTAAGTGTTGGACCGTTTTTTCACAGTTTTGACCATAACTTCCTCGTTTCTCGTCCGTTTTGGGCCCGTAAAGTATCGAATCGAAGCTCTCATTACGTTCTTCAGAATGGTCCGGGAGCGGTCAGTTCGATTCAGTTTTCGGTCTGGTCAACAGTCAGGTCAAACCTTGGTCAAACTTGGTCAACCTTGGTCGAATTTGGTCAAAACTCTCCAAACTCCGGGAAATGTATCCCGGAACCGCGTTTCGAGGGTTTTTGGGCCAGATGGACCCCAGTCGGGCTGGGAACGGCTCGGTCAAACCTTGGTCAAACTTCGGTCAACCCTGGTCAAACTTGGTCAACCTTGGTCAAACCTTGGGAAATGTGTCCTGGACCTTCTCCCTAGGAGTGTTTGATGCGACCAGGCTTCGTTGGATCATACGGGCTGGGTCCGGGTCGCCCCGCCATGCGTGCCGACACTCGAGAAAATCCTGTGGGTAAAAATGGGGTTATGACAGTACCCTGAAAGTGGCTGAAACAGTCCTTTCAGAATCTGTGGACATTATGCTTCCCCTACGGGCTCTTCGAACATAATGGCGAGTGGAAGGACTTGAATCAAGCAATGAAGGATCCACATGATTGCCACCTCCAGAAGGGTCACCTTGTACAGTCCCACCACTACTGGTTATGGTAATTGGTGTGGTCTCAACAACTCTCTAGCACTGGTAACGACTCCAACAGTCACGTGTCCCTCAACAGTCTCTTCTGCAGATCTGGGTTTACTGGCAGATGCAGTGGAATCACTGTCAAAAGCAGCTTCTGCAACTCTCAACTCATCCATGGACACCTCATCTTCTTCAGTACTGGCCCTTGACACCATACCCTCTTCACCAGAAGAAGTACTTGAAGTACTGCTTTTGTCAGCGGAGCTAGCTTCTGCTGCAAAATCTCTTGCATCAGAGACAATTTCTGCAGCAGCAATTTTAGCATCTTCACTTTCAGTTCTTTCTGCAGCAGCTCCAGATGGGTCACCTTTATCACTTGAGGATGATAATGAGCTATCCAAATCATCCTACACAAAAAGAAAGAAGGCATGAGAACACTATTTTACTAAAAGCAAGGTACCATAGTTAAATACATATCGGTATCTCAATCGGAACACAGCTAACCGTGTCAGCTCTTTGCTTAGACTGCCATAAAACAGAAACTATGTTAACACCATGAGGAAAAGTCCATCAATTGATAAATAAAGGAGCAAGAATGAAGACACTTACTCTCTTCTCAGAATAAACAACGCTTCGGGTTGACTTGCGCGCAGCAATGCGTGCGGCAATGGATGATGGTGCACTTGGAAAAGCTGGAGGAATAAAAGTTCTCTTCCCAGCTCTGGTCTTTCTCACTGGTTTCTTAATCACAGGGGCAGAGGCCCCTTAAGCAGTACTTTCTCCAGCCGGAAGAGGATTCTAAACAACAGTTTTCAAGACTAACGCTTCTTTGCTGCCCTTGCTAGCACTTGTTTTCTTTTTCTTTGAAACTTGAGCAGGAGAATCCTTACTCGGAGTTTCTCTTTTCTTGGATTTGCTGGATTGCTTCCTTTTAGCAGCAGGGGTACCAGCAGAAGCAGTCC
This sequence comes from Fagus sylvatica, assembly GCA_907173295.1. Classification (NCBI taxonomy): domain Eukaryota; kingdom Viridiplantae; phylum Streptophyta; class Magnoliopsida; order Fagales; family Fagaceae; genus Fagus; species Fagus sylvatica. The sequence goes on from OU015771.1 coordinate 241,783, forward strand.
TTCTTCCGCTATTAGATGGCACTTTTCCAGGTGTAGGTATGTGAGGATGATCTCTCAGCCACAAAGGAGGGTGGTGATTGTCATATATTACCCACCGTGAGTCCTCGTGGTACCACACAGCATAACCTAAGCTTTGGCGATTCGCATAAGTGGTCATAGTATTTATGGCAACAAACAAGCGAGGGTGAGGTAATGGGGAAGTGTATGACTCCAACAGATGAGAAATGTCTCCCCTTCCACTATTTCTAAACTCCACCATTGCAGCCATTAGCTCCCTCCAGTAGTTGCTCATACCCGTGGTATAAACATCAACCCTATCACCACTGGGGACTATAACCCGAGGAGCAATGCCGCTCCAATAGGCAAAAGCCCTAGCCTTCAGGAACGGATTGATGATGAGAATTTCACCTACTGCTATTCCCATGACAGCCGGCACCTCCTCATTAAATCCAAATTGTCTTTTTACTCTATGAGCACTATAGGCCGTGAACTGAAATCCGCCAGAAGACAACACTGGCAACCAGCTAGCATTGGTGGCAGATAGATAAGTCAGAGATCCCACGTCTCCAGCAATGAGAGTGTAATCCTGGGCTTCTACATTGCGGAACCCAGACATCACCGACTCATATGAAAATCCACGATGGGTCACTCCATACGGCCTCCAACAAACTTTACTCTCACTATCCAAGGAAGGTATTAAGCTATGGTCATAAAACTTGCTACCTACCTAGCGATACACAGCAGGTACATCTCCTTGGAAGTCACCAACATGTGCAGCAACTGCTTCTGGTATCGATGCAAATTTTTTTCGAGCCTCATAAGGTTTCCTACCCTTTCTTATATACTCCAAGGCATGCTCCCAAAGAAATGTGTGCACAATGGATGAATTGAGAGCCGTAGTAACAATGTGGCAAGATTCCCTAACCAATTCCTCAGCGTGCAGCAAATCCAATTGAATATAAAGTTGCCCCAACAGCAAAAGGGCAAGAGGAAAACAAACCCTTGCAGCAATCTTTACAGCTAAAGAAAAATATAAGGGTTTAATCGAATATGTGGGATGCTCACCGAAAATACATTTGCTGAGCCAGTATGCCACAAAGGCGGCTCTTCGAATTGAAGCATCATCCTCCCTATTGAAAAGCTCCATCCAGGGATTGAACCTCGCAGCTTGAGTCCCCAGGGCAATATTCATTCGCCCAATATAATTTGCCAGAGCAGCTTCAATCTTCAATTCCTCAGGGGAAAGCTCAAGTTCTGCTGGGTCTTGGTCTCCCAATATTGGCAGTAGCCAATGGTTCTCTATATCTTCTAATGTAACAGTCATTTCACCATGAGCAAAGAAAAATGTATGAGTGGATGGGCACCATCTCCGCACTAGCTGCCGTAATGCCTCGGTATCATGGTACATGCTTGAACATCTTGAAATAAGAATGGAGCGAAGTACACCAGCTTGCTCCAAGCGGTCACAAAACTCTCTATTGGCCAACTTCGAATCTACCCAATCTGCCCATTCAATAGCTCTTGAACACTGGAAATCAAAAACAAGAGGCACAGTAAGCATCTCGTTTCTTTGAATCTGAAGGTCTCGGATCTCTCGGAAATTTGGAGTCCAGGCCACATCTGCCGCGGCGTCTTCTCTAATAACCAGCCACTCCCAGTCCGCCGATGGTGGTTGAAGGCTTACTGGGACAGAAGGGAATCTCTCACCGCTTCTATACCACGGGTCAACGGTGGGTCGACCCAATATATCTCCAAGAGGCTCCAGTGATCCTAAATCAGAGCTGGAGCTACCACCATTGTCTCCTGAATCTCTCGGTACCATTGCCTTACCAGCAACAGAAGGACCTCCCTCACCGGAAGAAGTTTCCCCACGTCCTCTCGTTGACCTACTTGAAGAAGAAGCCATTGACAGTGAACAAGGAAGAGAAGAAGAAGAAAAAGAGAAGGAGAAGGAAGAAGAGGAAAAGCTAAAGCTTGTTTGTACCAAATGTGTCCTCTGCCTTCTCGAAAAAATGAATAACAGCTGATTAATGGGGGAAGTCAACCAGGTGGTTGGGCCATTAAAATGGGGAATGATGGCCATTAATTCAGGCAGCCCCTTGAAAATAGGAGCCAATAACAGGTATGGCCTTCCCACTCCTCCACTATTTCCACAGAGAAATGAGCCACCATCTTTTTTTTTGAAAATACCCGCCAAGAAGAAAACTGAACAGTTATTTTGGCTCACACGTGACTCACCATGGGTAAGTCACGGGCTCGGGGGGCTAAATGTACATGCCCATTTTTTAATCAAACATTTGATTGGGCCCCCAATAAAATATTTGGGCTTAATTGATTATTTGATTAATCAGCCCAATAAGCCCAGCCCATTGAAATACCCTAAACCACTTCCAATAAATTACTTGGGCCTATTTTTAAAAGTACTTTGACACTATTCTAAAAGCCCACAACCCGAAATATACAGCCCAATCCACTAAAATACCCTATATAGCACTTAATAAACTATCTGGGCCTATTACAAGTGTGTCTCGGCACTGTTCACAAGTCCAAAAGAAACTCACATAAAACCCATGAGCCCAAAATATGCATATGATATGATTATTGGGTTTAAGCACTATTGGATTCATTGAGGAGGACAGCTGGAGCCCAAATAATAATCAGCCCAGCACTTGAATGGCTGAAAACAGATCATCCGTGGGCCCCGTGAAGTCAGAAACTGAAGCTGACTGCAGATCTGCCACTGGTGGAGCCCACGTTATGTCTGATTTTACTAAAAAAGAGAAGAACAGCAGCATGTCATCTTCTCCAACATGACAAGAGCAACTGAGACAACATTTTCAAATTACTCCAAGCATCTCCAACTCACTTCAGCTCTCCATCCCACCGGAAAACATGAGTTCTGGTACTGTTCATTCAGTAGACTTATGCATAACAGCTCAAAGACTACTGGCAGCAACCAAAATGTATGGGAAATGGGAAATGTAATAGAAGACCCATAACCATGCCCATTCCGGTCCCAAAAGGACTCAGGGAATAGCTCCCACGGCCCAGACCCGTGAGGCAGCTACTCTCCTTATGTTGATCTGACTTGAGGAGTGTGGTTTGGTGGAGGGGAGTGAGTCCCGAGATTTTGGTAGCCATTGAACTGCTGTCATTAGGTCTGCTGGGAGGCACAATGATTGGTTTATGGAAGTCAAAGTCACATGAGACATGCATAGACCTAACCTTACACAAAGAACCCACCAACTAAGCAATGAGTGCCTCTGACAAAGCCATTTCAGAGGAGAAGAAAGCCTTACCCTAACATCAGGGAAGGACCATAATCATTTTTACTTATGTAATACTCTCCTTGACAAAACATGTCATGGATGGGTTAATTTTGAAAGTCAATAAGCTTAAGGGAAACCATAATCTCGGTTTTCCCATGAGATTAAGCCACCCTAATCATTCCTATAAATAAGACTGATTGCATTCTTAATGCAACAGATCCAAATCATCAACCAACAATCAGAACAACCAGAACACACAAAAACACCATTACTCCAAGAGAAAAAGACTTTCTCTAAAAGAACCAACTAGCTCACTTCTGGGATTCTCCAAGAAAGGACCCCGGGAAATAGGTGTTTTGAGGTCATTTCCAACTTAGAAATACCAATCAAAACCCAGAAATACAATCCTGTCTGAAAAGATTAGGATTCATTACTTAACCTCTTTTATTCCCCAGAAAGCTCTCCTGGCAGATGTTTGGGCAGAAATCCTGAAATGCCTTATAAGGATCACAATGGTTTTCCACCACTGATTTAGCTCCATAAGAGGCCCAAACACATCTTTCTCTTACCCTCATGCATGTCTCATCGGGGCTGACTCTCTCCCACCAAGTCAACTCTCTTTTAGTCTCAACAAGGTTGTTACTATTCACCGACCTTGTGGTAGATGTCAGCATAAGTGCAGAAAACACATATTTTAACCATTTTGATTAAGATTATTCTGTTTCAAGCTCGATCTAACTAAGGAACAGTGAGAGGCTCGGCCCAATAACTGTTCTTTGGGCTTTTGTTGGTAATATCACATTGGTAAGCTTTCTTGGTCCTTGTTCTCATTTTATTTGGGCTTTTATGATCTTGGCTCTTAAATATTTTTGGAAAGTGTCCCACTAGCCCTTGAGCCGAATTTTGGGCCCTTGGTTGAATTTTGGGTTCGACTACCCCCTCTCAAGACTCAAGTCCACGTCGTGATCGTCCTCGGCATGCCACGTGGCACCGTTACAAAAACACCCCTCACAACCTGTAATTAATTAAACAAGTGTTATGAAAAGAAAAGCAAGAAGGAATTACCTGCATGCAGGTCTCGTCCCAGTCATGGCCGAAGCGGATGACGACGAGTCGTTCTTCTTCGGCAAGGATGGCCTGATCCATGGCCCATCCTGAGTGCAAGTGTGGTAGTAGGTACGACATCGTTTCGCTATATATATATATATAATATGCCTTGTCCTTCACTCTTTCTTTCTCTCTCTCTGTGGCCTCTGCTCATGTCTTTACTTTTGTGTGCTCTTTGAATTTGTAAGGTAACGTGGCCACCTGGGGCTGGGGAAGAAGAGGAAGAAGAAGAAGCCTCTAGAACTAGAAGACTCAAGACGACAAGCCAAGAAGCCTCTAGAGTCTAGACCTTACTCCTTATTCGTACAAGATAATCCTCCTATTGTATCCAGCCACGTGTACGTACGTGGTGTGGCATCTCAGCATTTCCCTTCCCACCACTTAAAATAATAAAATAATTTAAATTATTCCCCAAAAACTGCAACTCAAACTCACCGAGTCCACTCCGCTTCGGTTTTTTCTTATTCTGTTGCTGCTGACTGTTATTCGATTTTTTTTGTTGCGATTTGGATTTTTTTGTTTGTTTGTATTTTATTTTTTATTTTTTTGTGTCAATTTTGATGTCGAATTTGAGCAAATTTTAGTTTCAGAATCAGTTCCTTCAATTAATTTTGAATACTTTGGCAAATGCAGTGCCATTTACCACTCAATTGTTTACTATAGGGAATGGTTGATATAGTGTAAAAAATTCTACTATTGTTATCTAAAGAAAGATATATTAAATTAATTGTTTGTTTTTCACCCGAAAATGGAGCAAGAAAGTATTTTAACTAAAATTAAAATTAAATGGTAAATAAAACTTAGAGAGTCAAATGGATGAAGGCACTAGGGTTTAAGGATCCCCCTATTATTTCACTATGTGAACTTGGATTTTTATTATCTCAATTAGGTTAGAGAGTACAACTCGCCTAATTAGAAGATTTAACAATTAACCGCTTGACAAGGGTAAGGTAAATAGAGTACAGATTGCTTTAGCTAATGAATTCAAGAGTGTGTTACAAAGGAGACTAGGCATTTAATATATTTTCAAATCATAACAAATCATGAGATTCATGCATTTGATATATTAAAAATCATATTAAATCTTAATCACATATCAACACACAATGATTTCTAATGAATGATGAATCAATCCAAATACTCTATTATAAATTTAAATAAAATACATTATTTAATCCAAGTTATACATAGATGAAAATATTAGGGTTTAGCTCTAATCCTAGCTAGAGGTTTAGCTACTCATGATATTGAAAAATAATATTAAAATACACAAAAATATCCAAAAACAAAGCAAACTCATGGTCTTGATTTTCTTCTTTTTCTCTTTTTCTGTTCGGCATTGCCTCTTCTCCTTTCTCTCCTGCGGCTCGACTGTCAAAAGAATAAAACTAAAAATAATCCCCCAGGTCTAGTGGTGCTCTCTAATTAAAATAGGTCTTTTTTTTTTCTTTTTTTTTTAGGATTTCTTGCCGCCCCCTTGCTTTTTTATAGGTTCTGTAATAACCTATATGTCCTTCTTATTTTAGGCCCACGTGCACACCTCTTGGTAACTGATGGGAATATTTTACAAACTTTTTCCAAGTCAAAGAGGACGACCTTTCATCCCCTAAGAGGGACGACCTTCCAATTACCAAGATGAATGACGACCGTCTCTTATGCATGCTCAGCTACTCCAGCTGTCCGTGACTCACCCCTTATCCATTACGGGAATCCAGCGGGACAGCTCACCGAGTCGACTCACCACCTGCAACAGGTGTCCTCCACGAATCTAGGGAGTTAAGCCCATGCAACGTCGCACAGCACTACACTCCTAACGAGTAACGACCTTCCAGGTGAAGGGTTGTTAATGCACCACGTGTCTTCAGATCCAACGGAGCCTGGAAGGCCACGTGCCATGACCAGAAGGCATAAAAAGCCATTCTCTCTCCTTTTCTCAGGTATGAACAGTACATTTCTAATACATAATTAAACTCTCGAGTTTTCTATGCAAACTGACACTGACAAAAGCATCGGAGCCCCCTAGGCCAGCCCCAAACCGGTGCCATTTCCGATCAGCTTCTCTATCTTGCAGGTCTTCCATCCCTTGGCTCGACTGACTGCAGTCCACTGATTTCACAGCAACATCAGTTGGCACCGTTTGTGGGAAACGCGTTTAAGCTTTCACCGCACCTATACGAAAGGACTGCATGGTCAGGACACGATCAATGGAAGTCAATGCACAGTTGCTCCCTTCCAGTAGTCAATCTCCAGAAATGGTTGCAATGGAGAAGCACGTGCGAGACCTCACAGCCAACCTCCAAGAGCTCACCCGGCAAAACCAGACCCTTAATCAAAAACTCCTACCGCGCGAAATTGAAAAAGAGAAGGAAAAAGACAAAGGGAAGAGTAAGGAGAGAGGCGACGCTGAGTCTCGACAAAAGCAACAACAAGAACATCGCCAAGAACAAGAAGACGAGACAAAGGGTGAGACCACGAGAATACCCTTTGAGGAATCAACGGCTAAATGGGAATATGAAATAAAGGCGATGAAGGCGCAGTTGGGAGAAATGAAAAACGAATTTAAAGGAAGGGCGACCAGAAACCTGGACACCCTCGTCCACCGGATGGACTCCCCATTTACGGAAAAGGTAATCTCTTTTCCCCTTCCATCCAAATTTTGAATGCCTTCCTTAGAAAATTTTGATGGTACCAAGGACCCCCTTGATCATTTGGAGTCTTTCAAGACCATGATGTGCCTTCAAGGGGTTCCGGATGAGATTATGTGCCGTGCCTTCCCAACTACACTCAAGGGACCAGCAAGAATATGAATAAGTCAAGCCCGAGATACAGCCTCGGGAAAGAAAAGAAAAAAGAAACTCAACACGATGTTAAAACCTAAAACCAAAGGAATCGGGTAAGAGGCATGAGGATAGGAGTCGAAGGGGATCAAATGGGTTCAACCATTTCACCCCTCTGTCCTTTGATCACATATTCAGCAAATCAGAGATACCCAGCCTTGAAGTGGCTCGGAAAATTCAAATCCCGATAGAAGGGCGAAAGACAATTGCCGTTTTCACAGGGATTTATTACAGAAAATTGTTATGACCTGAAAAGAAGATCGAAGAATTGATTAAGTAAGGGAAATTGCAGCGATTCATTGAAAGGGATCAAAGAGAAAGTCGTCCACCACAAGCCCGACCCCAACGACCTTTAGTGGAAGAACGTCCCAGGCCCCCAATGGGAGAGATCCATATGATAACTGGAGGAATGGCAGTAGGAGGGACCTCTCGTTCCTCACGAAAAGCTTATGCTCGCCAGATACATAACGTGTTGGTAACGCAGAAGACCAACAAGATTCCTAGTCTAGAAGATCTTCCCATTACTTTTACAGAAGAAGATGCCCGGAAGGTCGTTCACCCTCATGACGACGCCTTGGTCGTCACTCTGGAGATCGCTGGTTATTCGACAAGACGCGTCTTGATCGATAATGGCAGTTCAGCGGATATCATTTATTTGACGGCCTTCTAACAAATGAGAATCGGCAAGGATCAATTGCGACCCATCGAAACTCCGCTGGTTGGTTTCGCAGGAACCAGTGTTTACCCGCTTGGAATAATTTCTCTTCAAATCATAGCCGACACCTACCCAAAACAAGCAACAAGAAGGGTTGAGTTCCTTGTGGTAGACTGCCTCTCAGCCTACAATGTGATAATCGGACGCCCTACTCTGAACCGCCTCCGAGCCGTCACTTCAACTTACCACCTCTTGGTTCGTTTTCCAACAGAGAACGGTATAGGTGAAATGAAGGGAGACCAAGCCATGGCGAAGGAGTGTTACTTAACTTCTGTAAGTACAGACCAAGTCCACCAGACTTTGATTGTAGAAGAGCGACGGAACCTCGCTGAACCGACAGAAAAATTGGAAGAGATCGCACTGATAGAAGGCGATGAGAAAAAAAGGACTAGAATAGGGACCACAATTCCAGAAAAAATACGAGGTTCGATAGTGCAATTCTTAAGAGAAAATGCGGATGTCTTCGCATGGAGTCATGAGGACATGCCTGGCATTAGCCCGAAGTGATGGTCCACAAGCTAAATGTCAACCTTTCCATGCACCTCGTCAAACAAAAGAGACGGGTCTTCGCCCCAGAGAGGAATGTGGCTGTCATGGAAGAGGTAGATAAGTTGTTGACGGCAGGCTTCATAAGAGAGGTCTACTACCCCGAATGGCTGGCTAACGTCGTCATGATCGAAAAGTCCAACGAAAAGTGGCGGATGTGTGTCGACTTCACGGACTTGAACAAGGCTTGCCCCATGGACAGCTATCCCCTTCCAAAAATTGATCAACTAGTAGACTCCACGGCTGGACACAAGCTACTTAGTTTCATGGATGCCTTCTCTGGCTATAACTAGATTCAAATGGAAGAGGAAGACCAAGAGAAGACGGCCTTCATCACAAGTCGAGGCCTTTTTTGTTACAAGGCAATGCCTTTCGGCCTTAAAAACGCCAGGGCCACTTACCAGCGACTAGTAAACAAAATGTTCCATGATCAGATAGGAAGAAATGTGGAAGTTTATGTAGACGACATGCTAGTCAAAAGCAAGGAGAATGAAGACCACGTAATAGACTTGAAAGAGACCTTCCAGGCCCTGAGGACCTACAACATGAAGCTGAACCCAGGAAAGTGCGCCTTCAGTGTTTCCTCGGGCAAATTTCTTGGCTTCATGGTGTCTCAACGCGGGATAGAGGCCAACCCAGACAAAATCAAGGTCATCCTAGAAATGAACCCCCCGAAGACCGTCAAGGAGGTTCAAAGCCTGACGGGAAAGGCTGCCGCCCTGAACAGGTTCGTTTCCAGGTCTACTGATAAATGCCTCCCCTTCTTTAAGATCCTCAAAAAGGCCTTCCAGTGGACAGAGGAATGTCAACATGCTTTTGAAGAACTGAAGGTTTATTTGTCTTCTCCACCACTTCTCAGCCCCTCTAAGACGGGCGAAGAATTATATCTGTACCTGGCCGTGTCATCATCTGCAGTCAGTTCGGCACTTATCCGTGAAGAAGAGCATGTTCAGAAGCCTGTGTACTACACTAGCAGAGCCTTGAAGGGGGCCGAGGAAAGGTATTCCAATATGGAGAAACTGGCTTTCGCCTTGCTGATCGCGTCAAGGAAACTCAGGTCATATTTTCAGGCCCACTCAATAATAGTGTTGACCGACTACCCCCTCAGGATGGCCATGAACAAACCTGATGTGGTTGGAAGACTGATCCAATGGTCCATTGAAATGAGTGAGTTTGATATTGACTATCGATCACGCACCGCGATAAAGGCGCAAGCCCTGGCAGACTTCATCGCGGAATTCACACACCCATGGGAAGAAGAAGCTGAACTAGAGCAACACAAGGTCTGGACGGTAAGTATTGATGGCTTGTCCACTAAGGATATGGGTGGAGCTGGAATCATCCTCGTATTACCCGAGAAGGATAAATTCGAGTATGCCATTCAACTACGCTTCCGTGCCACAAACAATGAAGCGGAATATAAAGCCCTTCTAGCAGGACTGAAATTATCAAAGAATATGAGAATCAAGAATCTGACCGTCAAAAGCGATTCCCAGTTGGTCATAGGGCAAATAAAAGGAGAATACGAAGCCAGGGAAGACAGGATGAGAAAATACTTGACTGTCGTCCAGACCTTGCTCCCACATTTTAAGAATGTGGAGTTCATCCAGATTCCAAGGGAAGAAAATGTAGATGCCAACCGTCTAGCCAGACTGGCATCATTAGGAGAAGAGTTCGACGGCTTACTTGAAATACAAGGACGACCGTCCACAGAAGAAGAAACGGTGAACTCCATCAAGGATAATGTCTCATGGATGCCACCCATAATCCGCTACTTAAAAGAAGGGAAGCTGCCCACAGATAGGATGGAAGCACGTAAGCTGAGGATAAGAGCTTCCCACTTCCAACTATTGGGCGGCACTCTTTACAAAATGGGCTTTTCTCGACCACACCTCAGATGTTTATCGCCAAAAGAAGCGAATTACGTCATCAGGGAGGTCCATGAAGGTATTTGCGGAAATCATTCAGGGGCCAGAGCTCTGGCACACAAACTCACAAGGGCAGGTTATTACTGGCCGTCCCTTCTACACGATACCACACAATACGTGAAGACATGCGACAAATGCCAGCGCTTTGCTAATATCCCAAAGGTACCACCAGAAGAGCTTACACCCATGACCTCGCCTTGGCCCTTCGCACAATGGGGACTGGACATCATGGGCCCATCCCAGTCGGAACGAAGCAAGCCAAGTTTTTAGTGGTCGCAATTGATTACTTTACCAAATGGGTGGAAGCAGAACCCTTAGCAATGATCACAAAAAGAAATGTCAAAAACTTTGTCTGGAAGGGCGTCATTTGTCGATTCGGAATTCCGAGGGTCCTGATTTCAGACAACGAGAAACAGTTTGATAACGGACCCTTCAAAGAATTATATGGTCAACTGAATATAAAAAACCACTACTCATCCCCCAGACACCCGCAAGCCAACGGTCAAGTTGAAGTTACGAACCGGACCTTACTCAAACAGATTAAGATCCGGCTCGAGGGGGCAAAGAGTATGTGGGTAGAAGAGCTTCCAAGTGTGCTTTGGGCATACAAAACCACTGTCAGAACTCCAACAAGAGAAACTCCTTTCAAACTAACCTTTGGTACCGAGGCCGTCATTCCAGTCGAGATAGGGCTAACCACCCTAAGGACGACCTTCCACAAAGAAGAAGAAAATGAGGGACAGCTTCAGCTAAACCTCGATCTCTTGGATGAAACAAGAGACAAAGATGCACACAGAATTGCACTTTACCAAGAGAAAATGGCCAAATACTACAACACCAAGGTAAAGTTTCGACGCTTTGAAATTGGTGACTGGATCCTAAGGAAGGTTACCCAAGCAACTAAAGACCCATTACAGGGCAGCTGGGTCTCAACTGGGAAGGGCCTTACAATGTCATCCAATATTACAGAAGGGGGACTTACCATCTAGAAGACCGTCATGGAAAAAAGCTTCCTCATCCCTGGAATGCTGAGCATTTTAAAAAGTATTATCATTGAGGTACACACCCCTAGTTACTTTTACATTAAAGAAGTTTGTACTATCCAAACATTATCTTTTATCAATGAAAAGAAGATCATCTGTCTATGCATAATTGCCTAAACACGCTTGTCTATCCAAACAATATCATTCAAATGTCATCATTCATCAATTAAGTAGGCATCTCCCACGGTTAGACACCCAAGGGGTGCAATATCCAGTAGGGTGTCATTAAATAACGTGCCTCTCGGAGGATATGTTCAGAAGGGAGTCATCAAAATAGATGCCCCTCGGAGGACGGTCAGACACCCAAGAGGTGCAATATCCAGTAGGGTGTTATTAAACAACGTGCCCCTTGGAGGATATGTCCAAAAGGGAGTCATCAAAATGGATGCCCCTCGGAGGACAGTCAGACACCCAAGAGGTGCAATATCCAGTAGGGTGTCATTAAACAACGTGCCCCTCGGAGGATATGTCCAGAAGGGAGTCATCAATATAGATGTCCCTCGGAGGACAGTCAGACACCCAAGAGGTGCAATATCCAGTAGGGTGTCATTAAACAACGTGCCCCTCGGAGGATATGTCCAGAAGGGAGTCATCAAAATAGATGCCCCTCGGAGGACAGTCACACCCAATAGGTGCAATGTCCAGAAAGGAGTCATCGAAACAGATGCCCCTCGGAGGACAGTTAGACACCCACGTGGTGCATTTTATGGAAGAAGATCGTTAAGAAGACTCCTTCTGAAATTATCAAGTTAGACACCCACGTGGTGCACTTTATGAAAGAAGGTCGCCAAGAAGACTCCTTCTGAAATTATCCAATTAGACACCCACGTGGTGCATTTTATGGAAGAAGGTCGTCAAGACTCCTTCTAAAATTATCAAGTTAGACACCCACGTGGTGCATTTTATGGAAGAAAGTCGTCAAGAAGACTCATTCTGAAATTATCAAGTTGAACAATTCAAGAAAAACAGTGCAAGGAAGAACAACGAAGACGACTAACATATAAGTGACCGTCGAGCCACACCCCTTCCACAAGGAGTAAACATGAATCGAGTCACGAAGTTGTTTTTTGTCTACAAAAGCATGAGTCACACCCTTTCCACAAGGAGTAAACATGACTCTAGTCAAGAGATTTTGGTCTACAAAAGTACGGGTCACATCCCTTCCACAAGGAGTAAACATGACCCCAGTCAGCACAGCATTGTTTACCAAAAGAAAAACCCTTGCCATGCTCAAGGGCGAACATAGCAGCGTTTACAAATGAAGTGTATCTACAAAAACAGAAATACTTAAACCAAGGTACGAAAATATAAAATCTACTGCACTTCATCACTAGCTGGTGGAGGAGTGGTCTGACCGCCCACGGAAGCAACCTGGCCATCAATAGGACCAACCATCGAGTCAGTTCCTTGGGCACCATCTGGGGTACTAGAAGGGACGTCAAATGGGGTAGCCACACGCTCCTTCGACTGAACGATGTCCTCTCCCTCCTCATCTTCACTATCTTCCTCCACGGCTGTTATCTCCTCATCATCAAAGATCTTTACCATAGACCAATAGTGAACATCTCCAAAGGCAAGAGCAGCCCTCTTCCTGAAGTGTTCGAAACCTGCGACATAGAAGCGACGGGTAGCCTCTTGGAAATCTTCAGAAGCCTTGAAGTCTATGACGGCCGTCTCCTTCGCATTTGAGATCTCTCCTTGAAGAGCCTCAGTCTTGTGCAACAACTCGTCACGGCCCGTCTCCAAAGCAGAAATAAGCTCATCCTTCCTCCTGACATCGGCTTCCAGCTGCTTTATCTGGCTCCTCAAAGCCCCCTTCTCGGCATTAAGGCCCTCTGTCACCTTCTTGTGAGCTAGGGCCTGAGCCTTAGCCTCTTCAAGATTCGCCTTAAGCTTTGCCAACTCACTCCCTGATGAACGGAGCCTGTTGCCCACTACAAACATCTGTCCCGCAGCTTGGACATTAAGAGAGATGTCAAAAAAGAAAAATGTTCTCATAAATAATTAAAAAGAGAAATAACAAAGGAAGAGCCGACCTTCAATAAGTCTTGAATTGACATACGAAGAAGGTCCATATTGTCGACCAAATCATACACTTCCAGGTCGACCTTCTCGTACATTTCATTCACCTTGTCCATTGCCCTAGACGAGCTATTGTAAATTGTAGGGATGATATTGGCAGAAGCCACCCCCTTTCCTTTTAATGCAACTGGGGAAGGGGGGACTTCATGATACACGTGAACCTTTTCAGGCATCTTGACCTTGGCAGGGAGAAGTGGTTTATCTTGATGACCACCTTTCTTGGAGCTAGTTCCCTTCTCAATGACTACCTTCTTCCTGTCATAACCACATTTTTACCCCCGGGATTTTCTCGGGTGTCGGCACGCAAAACGAGGCAGCCCGAACCAATTTGGCCTGTTCCGACGAGGGCTTATCACCTCAAATACTCCCAAAAAGAAGGTCCGGGACACATTTCCCAAGGTTTGACCAAGTTTGACTAGGGTTGACCAAAGTTTGACCGAGGTTTGACCGAGCCGTTTCCAACCCGACTAGGACCCACCATACCTAGAAATCCTCAAAACGTGGTCCGGGATACATTTCCCGGACTTTGGTGAGCTTTGACCAAATTCGACCAAGTTTGACCAAGGTTGACCAAGTTTGACCAAGGTTTGACCGGACCGTTGACCAGACCGAAAGCTGAATCGAACTGACCACCTCCTTGACCATTCTGAAGAATATGATGAGAGCTTCGATTCGACACTTTACGGGCCAAAAACGGACGAGAAACGAGGGAGTTATGGTCAAAACTGTGAAAAAACGGTCCAACACTTAGCCAAATTTTGCTAAGTGTTGTTGACAAAACAGCCTATTTGGGAGGCAACGTTTGCGCAAAGATTCTCTCCGACCCGCTGCAACTTGGTCCGCGAGCCAAGACCCTTAGGCAAGAGGTTCACTTCAGCTACCACACGCAACTTTCGGATCGTCAAGAGCTCCTCCGGTCAAGCCGGAATCTCAGTCAGAAGATGACCCCTTGGCATAAGGAACATTCCGACGGCCTCCTGTTCGCAAGATCATATCTTGCGAACCCAAGCTCGCCTCTGTGCAAGGCCTGTACCGTTAAAAAGTAGGTAACGCAAGCTTTCCGACGATACCAAGATCGTCGAAATCCGACATCGGGAGCTACGTCTACCACGCGCGTGAAAACAGGCCGACGAAATAAGGTTTTGCTGAAAGTTCCGGAATTTTCCCACCGACGTTGCCACGCTTGCGCACAGAGTCTTCCTGACTCGCAACAAGTTGATCCGCGAGCCCGGGCACGTTGGAAAGAAGACACATTCATGCACGACGTGGAACTCTCGGATCGCCAAGATTTTACCGGGTCTAAGCCGGAATCCTGATCGGAAAACTGTCCTCAAACGGACCAAAAACACCCCGGTGGCCTCTGTTCGTGGAACCATATCTCACGGAGTCCAAGCTCGGATTCCCATAAATCCGGAACCTTGCAAAAGTAGGCAGCGCAAGCTTTCCGACGGTACCAAGAACGTCAAAATCCGACATCGGGAGCTAGGTCAAATACGCGCGCGAACTGGGACAAAATTTAAGAAAAAACGCGCTGGGAGAAAATCTGACGTGATTTTCCTCCCGGACAGCCGCCTTCGCGCACAGAGTCTTTCCTACTCGCAAGCAAGTTGACGTGCGAGCCCGGGTGCGTTGGAAAGATGACGACTCCGGCTACGACGTGGAACTCTCGGTTCGCCGGTAGCATCCCCCGTTTGACCGGAATGTTCGCCGGAAAAACAGTGCACAAAAACAGCTCCAGACGACCCCGACTTCCGGGAGCCATAACTTTTTCGTCCGAACTCCGATTTGTGCAAACTTTATATCATTGGAAAGTAGACATCTGGGGCTTTCCAACGATATGCTGCATGACCCATTTTGAGTACCTGGAAGGCCTCCAAAATCGCCCTTGAAAATCGGGTCAAAAAATTGTGCGCTGCGCGAATTTCCATCGAGTGGATAAGATCGCCACGCGGCGGTTACTGTAGCTCGCGCAGCACAGTACTGCGCGGCGCAGTACAGTACTGCGCGAGGCGTGCAAATCCGTCTATAAAACGCACCCCCCTCCCTTCAGCGCTGGGTCCAAGCTTAGAGCGTTTTTTGAGTTTCTTAGTTAGTTTTAGGTAGTTTTTAGGCATAGAATAGGGGTTTGGGGTTTGGGGTCTTTCTTTGGGGGGTTTTTGGGGAGTTTTTAGAGTGAGAAGCATCTACTAGGTGCTTCTCTCTCTAACCTCTCCTCATCCTCCCCCCCTCTCTCTCTCTCTAAGCTCTTTCTCTCTCTAAACTCTTTCTTTAGTGGGGTTTTTGGGGAGTTTTTAGGGTGAGAGGCTTCTACTTAGGTGCCTCTCTCTCTAACCTCTCCTCATCCTCCCCCTTCTCTCTTTTTCTTTCTTTTTGTTTATTTATTGTTTTATTTATGTTCTTTAAGTTCATTTATTGTTTTATTTATGTTCTTTTAGTTCATTTATGTTCTATTTATGCTTTTTAGTTCATTTATAGTCTATTTATTGCTTTATTTATTTTTCCTAGTCTATTTATTGCTTTATTTACATTTTCCTAGTCTATTTATTGCTTTATTTACATTTTCTAGTCATTTATCGCTTTATTTACATTTTCTAGTCATTTATCGCTTTATTTACATTTTCTAGTCATTTATCGCTTTATTTACATTTTACTACGTACTTGTGAATATAATATGTTGTTGATTACCCCCCTCCCCCGGTGTGTTTTAGTACGGCAATATTGAGTGGCTTTGGCGGCTCGCGTAAGTCCTCTAACAAAGGCCGTGACAACCATGTTAGCCCACGAGGTCTTGACCCGAAAAATACACCGGTTTCCTCGTGTTTTAGTACGGCAAATATTGAGTAGCTTTGGCTCAGTTGCGTAAGACCTCTAACGAGGCCGTAACAACCTTGTTAGCCTACGAGGTATTTGACCCGAAAAATACATCCCCATGTGTTAAATATTGTCATTTATCGCTTTATTTACATTTACTACGTTGTAAATATTATATTGTGAATATTGTCATTTTCCCATTTTTTCCTTTGTGATTTGGGCGTGATAATCCCGATTGGTCGTGGTGGACTATGTAAGACCTCAAAGAGGCTTTAACCACCATGTAATTCCATAGGCATTGGACCCATTAAAAAACCCCCATGTTTAAATATTGTCATTTATCGCTTTATTTACATTTACTACGTTGCGCGTATTATATTGTGAATATTGTCATTTTCTCCCCTTTTCCCTTTGTGATTTGGGCGTGATAATCCCGATTGGTCGTGGTGGACTATGTAAGACCTCAAAGAGGCATTAACCATCACGTAATCCCATAGGCATTGGACCCACAAAATCCCCTCCTTGTAAATTCCATTAATTTATTAGCTTCCCGTTATGCTTTAAATTTCTTCGCCATTTTTACTACGTTGTTGTAAATATTGATTTATCCGTCATTATTTTGATTTGGGCATGAAAATACCAAACGGTATTGGTGGTTTTAGGTAAGTCTTTCAATAGCACTAAACCCCATGTAAATCCATGAGGCGTTGGACCCGTAAATTGCAAACCCCGTTTTCAAATAGATTTTCTCATTTAAGTCCTATTTGGCGTCGAAGGTTTGGATAAGTCTTTCAATAGCACCAACCCTTCGTGTAAGCCCGAAAAGGCATTGAAACCCCGTTTTCAAATAGATTTTCCTCATTTAAGTCCTATTTGGCGTCGAAGGTTTGGATAAGTCTTTCAATAGCACCAACCCTTCGTGTAAGCCCGAAAAGGCATTGAAACCCCGTTTTCAAATAGATTTTCCTCATTTAAGTCCTATTTGGCGTCGAAGGTTTGGATAAGTCTTTCAATAGCACCAACCCTTCGTGTAAGCCCGAAAAGGCATTGAAACCCCATTTTCAAATAGATTTTCTCATTTAAGTCCTATTTGGCGTCGAAGGTTTGGATAAGTCTTTCAATAGCACCAACCCTTCGTGTAAGCCCGAAAAGGCATTGAAACCCCATTTTCAAAATAGATTTTCTCATTTAAGTCCTATTTGGCGTCGAAGGTTTGGATAAGTCTTTCAATAGCACCAACCCTTCGTGTAAGCCCGAAAAGGCATTGAAACCCCGTTTTCAAATAGATTTTCACCATATAAGTCCTATTTGGCGTCGAAGGTTTGGATAAGTCTTTCAATAGCACCAACCCTTCGTGTAAGCCCGAAAAGGCATTGAAACCCCGTTTTCAAATAGATTTTCACCATATAAGTCCTATTTGGCGTCAAAGGTTTGGATAAGTCTTTCAATAGCACCAACCCTTCGTGTAAGCCCGAAAAGGCATTGAAACCCTCTTTTTAGATTGCTTTGTTTTATTCATGTAAATCCTATGGTGGTGTCGGAGATCCGAGTAAGTCTTTCAATAGCATCGAATCCCGACCCCACGAGGTCTTGACCCTTTCCTTAAAAACTCTTGTGTCATAATAAATTGCACTTTGCATTAAGCATCATACTTATGCCGATCCATATTTGTCATCTTCATGATACATGTGTCGCGACTATGCCATGACTATTTTGCTTGGATGTTTTACCATTTTACCTATCTTGATTACTTGCTTGATTGTTTATTGCTTTGATATAAAAATGTGATTAAAATACACTTTGCCATGAAAACTTTAAAAAGAGTAAACATGGTAATGTGGGCGTTAGAAACGAAGTTGGTGCAATCCAAGGGTTACGGCTCGCCCTGGCTTTTGGACACCATGGTATGAGTCCTTTACACGGGGGCGTGGCTGGTACGTGCTTTCGTGTAAGGGATTCTACACGTTCTAACTCCCATAGGATCATGGTCTAAAATTCCCCAAAGTGTGAATTAATCATCCAAAACCCCGCCATTTGACGGACCGCTTTACTCTTGGAAATCAAGGGTAAAGAGATCCCGAATATGGCACCAAAAACATTAATTGTTTGTCCCGGCACTAGGTGTTAGGATTTCAAGTATATCCTACCACCGAAATGCCCGGAAATTTAAAAGATACAAAGATAAAAGGGATGGTGAAATAAAGAGTCTAATCAAAACCGAACGAAGTCATATTACGTTTGCCATTTTTGGTATATCGTACGACGGAAATCGGGACATTTGTACATAATAAAAACCAACAAACTTAGGCTTAGCAAATAAAAGAAAACATTAGGAAGGAGGTAACCGTTTTCTTAAACGGATGTCGTGGGGTGCCTAACACCTTCCCCACGCATAAGCAAACCCCCGAACCTATCTCTGGTTCAAGACCATTTAGTTGTAGATGTCTAAATAGGATAAAATCTATTAGACATAGGTGCCCAATCACACCTTAAAATTTCCCATGATTGGTGGCGACTCCAAATTTGTGCTCACACGCACACACGTACACAAGTTCCCACACACACACAACTCGTATCTCGAAACGGAAAAGAGATAGAGGAACACACACAACACTCGCCAAATGGGGGTCGGTATCTAGGAAAATAAAAAAGAATAACTTAAGAATAGAAATTTTCCGCCGGTGTCGACAGCTTGGCGACTCCACTGGGGACTTAGAGGGTTTAAGCCTATAGTCTTTCGGTGTTTTCTTTGCTAAGCATGTGTGTATATATTTGTTGGTATTCATTATTTGATTTATTCTTTATTTCATCTTGTATAGTGTTTTGATTTTAGCATGTCTATATTCTTGTATATAAACTGCGAACATAGGATAGAGATTTATTTTATGCAACACATATTGTATATTGTGCTTTGTACAAAAAAGTCTTTTCCCTTTTTACTTTCAAAATCATGACATATACACTCATTGGACTTTTGGGTCGAACCCGGACTCAGGTGGGGCTGGGCTAGTACAGGCTCCACCACGAACCCTTTTATATCTAGGACATGGAACACGAGAATCCACCCTTCTCCCTTCACACCCGTGGAGATCGAGGGGGGCGTGCAAGTGCTTCCCCGGTGATCCAATACCCTTTCGACTTCCTTCGGGAGGATGAAACGGGCATGATCATCGGCCCCTTTAGGAAACAGAATTCCAAGCTGTGTCATACCATGTTGCATATAGTAAGCTATAGAGTAGAAAACTACCTGTGAGGGCTCTGGTAAAAGCCAACCGAGTGAACATCCAACCTAAGATAGGATACCCAAAAATAGGATGTGTCTTTTCAAAATGAGTCAAGGGAAAAGCGTTGTGCTATTTTCCAGGTGGTGATAAAATAATTGGAGCCGAGTCAGGTTCTATCTATCTAAACCTTTGTTTGCATGTCATTGTTTGATAAAGGGATAGGATAACCACGTTGTCCATACCCGTTGCAAACCACTCAAACCCAAAGAGTTCCAAACTCTACATGGGATGTATAGAGTCGTGTCGTATCCAACCAAAAGTACGACCCTCACATTAACCGACATCGGTTCCCTCCAAAAATCTTTCAAAAATGGAACCGAACGCCGAAAGGCTCGTCGAATTTTCAGTAATGTGAGAGTCTAACTTTTCGTTGATACATCGTGTATAGAGTCATGTCGTCCTCAACCAAAAGTACGACCCTCGCATTAACCGACATCGGTTCCCTCCAAAAATTTTCAAAATGGAACCGAACGCCGAAAGGCTCGTCGAATTTTCAGTAATGTGAGAGTCTAGCTTTTCGTTAGTACGATCATACCCGTCATGTACATAGTCTTGTCATCCAACCAAAAGTACGATTATCACATCAACCGACGTTGGTCCCTCAAAATTTTTAAAAAAATGGGACCGAACGCCGAAAGGCTCGTCAAAATTTTGGATGTGATAGTCTACCTTTTCGTTGATACGTATGTACCCATTGTGTATAGAGTCATGTCGTCCTCAACCAAAAGTACGACCCTCGCATTTACCGACATCGGTTTCCAAAAAAATCTTTCAAAATGGAACCGAACGCCGAAAGGCTCGTCAATTTTTGGTAATGCGAGAGCCTATCTTTTCGTTGGTACGATTGTAACCATCATGTATAGAGTCAAGTCATCCTCAACCAAAAGTACGATTATCACACCAACTGACATCGGTTCGTAAAAATTTTTCAAAAATAGAACTGAACGCCGAAAGGCTCGTCGAATTTTGGATAAGATGTGAAAGTCCATCTCTTCGTGGATGAGTCCATACATGTGTCAACCCTAAAGAGTTCTCAACTCTATGTGGGAATGTAGATGTTTACCCGTTGTGTTGTCCAACCAAGAGTATGACCTTTGCACTAACTGACATCGGTTCTCAAAAATCTTTCAAAATGGAACCGAACGCCGAAAGGCTCGTCGAATTTTGGTAATGTGAGAGTCTACCTTTTTCGTTGGTACGCATGTCCATACATGTGTCATGAAACCCTAAGAGTTCCAAACTCTACATGGGAATGTAGATATTTACCCATCGTTGTCATGTCCAGCCAAGAGTATGACCTTCACACCAATCGACATCGGTTCCCAAAAATTTTCAAAATGGAACCGAGCGCCGAAAGGCTTGTCAATTTTCGGTGATGTGAAAGTCCATCTCTTCGTTAACTTGTCCATAGTGCACATATTCGTGTTGACTTTAAGAGTTCTCAACTTAGCATAGGAATGTAGATATTTACCCATCGTGTTGTCTAACCAAGAGTATGACCTTCGCACCAACTGACATCGGTTCGTAAAAATTTTTCAAAAATAGAACTGAACGCCGAAAGGCTCGTCAAATTTTGATAGTGTGAAAGTCCATCTCTTCGTGGATGAGTCCATACATGTGTCAACCCTAAAGAGTTCTCAACTCTATGTGGGAATGTAGATGTTTACCCGTTGTGTTGTCCAACCAAGAGTATGACCTTTGCACTAACTGACATCGGTTCTCAAAAATCTTTCAAAATAGAACCGAACGCCGAAAGGTTCGTCAAATTTTGATAGTGTGAAAGTCCATCTCTTCGTGGATGAGTCCATACATGTGTCAACCCTAAAGAGTTCTCAACTCTACATAGGAATGTAGATATTTACCCATCGTGTTGTCTTCAACCAAGAGTACGACCTTCGCACCAATCGACATTGGTTCCCAAAAATCTTCCAAAAATGGAACCAAGCGCCGAAAGGCCCGTCAAATTTTTGGAGGTGTGAAAGCCTATCTCTTTGTCGATAAGTCTGTTGTGTACATACATGTTAACCCTAAGAGTTCTTGACTCTATATAGGGATGTAGATGTTTACCCATCGCGTCGTCTTCGACCAAGAGTATGACCCTCACACCAACCGACATCGGTTCCCAGAAAATTTTTCCAAAATAGAACCGAACGCCGAAAGGCTCGTCAAATTTTTGGTGATGTGAGAGTCTATCTCCTTGTTGATGAGTCTGTAACCATAGTGTACATACATATGTAAGCCCTAAGAGTTTCTGATCCAATATAGGGATGTAGATGTTTACCCATCGCGTCGTCTTCGACCAAGAGTACGACCCTCACACCAACCGACATCGGTTCCCAGAAAATTTTTCCAAAATAGAACCGAACGCCGAAAGGCTCGTCAAATTTTTGGTGATGTGAGAGTCTATCTCCTTGTTGATGAGTCTGTAACCATAGTATACATACGTGTATAAGCCCTAAGAGTTCCCAACTCTATATAGGGATGTAGATGTTGGCCCGTTGTGTTGTCTTCAACCAAGAGTATGACTCTCGCATCTCTGACATCGATTCCCCCAAATTTTTTCAAAATGAAACCGAACGCCGAAAGGCCCGTCAATTTTCAATGATGTGAGAGTCCACCTCTTAGTTGACTTGTCCGTTGTGTACATACATGCATAAGCCCTAAGAGTTCCCGACTCTATATAGGGATGTAAATATTTACCCATTGTGTTGTCTTCAACCAAGAGTATGACTCTCACACCAACTGACATTGGTTCCCTTCAAAATGGAACCGAGGGCCGAAAGGCTCGTCAATTTTCAATGATGTGAGAATCCATCTCTTCGTTGACTTGTCCACCATGTACATACGCATGTAAATCCTAAAAGTTTCCAACTCTGTACAGAAATGTAGATATTCACCCATTGTGTCGTCTTCGGCCAAGAGTACGACCCTCACATCGACCGACGTCGGTTCCCACAAAAAATTTTTTTTTCAAAATGGAACCGAACGCCAAAAGGCTCGTTGAATTTTTAGAGATGTGAAAGTCTATCTCCTTGTTGATGTGTCCATAACCATCGTGTAAACCCTAGGGGTTTTCAACCCTATATGGGGATGTAGATATTCACCCATTTTGTCAACCTCAACAAGAAGTATGACCCTCACATAAACCAATGACAGTTTCCCAAAAAAGTTTTCAAAATGAAACTGTGAGCCGAAAGGCTCTTCAAGTCTTGGTAACCCGATGTGAGAGTCCATCTACTTGTTGATGCATGGTGAAATCATGTGCATCATGAACGCACTCATACCCAATCGAGGTTTACTGCGAGGTAAGCCAGGGTCCTGATCCTAATTGTGAATTCAAAGTCTAACTCATTTTCATTTGCTTGTAGGATTTCATCCATACACACGAACAAATGGTGGGAGAAACAAATGGGCCGAATGAACATGAGGTTCGGATGGCCTACCTCTGAGCACAAGTTTGACGATCTTCTTGCCTTCGTACACATGATGGTGAAGCAAGTCGCGGAAATGGGAAACCAGAAGAGAAAAGATGGCAAAAACACCAACGGTGAAGTGTCGGAAGGACGTCCTCACATCAATCATGGACCCGCTGCCAAGGCCACCAACACCACCAAAACCTGAGGGGAGAGATTCCCAATTGGACAGTAAGATCGATGGCTTAGAAGAAAAGATCCAGCTCATGCGGGGCCTGAGCTCCTTCGGAACACAGATTCCTTCAGTATGTCCTAGTTCCCCAACATGACAGTGCCGCCCAAATTCAAAATCCCGAAATTCGAGAAGAACAATGGGAGGGGTGACCCGATGATTCACTTGCAAATGTGCTGCCGAAAGATGGCCCAGTACGCAAACAATGAACCCTTGTTGATCCAGACTTTCTAAGACACCTTGATGGGGCACACAGCCGAATGGTATTCACAACTGAATGAAGATCTCCCATTGGAAAGAGCTGGCAGACACCTTCCTAGCCCAGTATGGCCTCAACTCTCAAATAGAACCAGACTGCTTTGACCGTCAGAGAATGGAGAAGAAGAGCAGCGAGATTTTCGGAGAATACACCTAGTGGTGGAGAGAAATGGCGGCCTCAGGCATGCCCCCCTTCTAGACGAGAAAGAGATGATCAAGATCTTCGTCGATACCTTGAAGAACCCATACTTCGATCGAATAGTGGGTTTGCAATTGCAGTTCCTTGTGGACTTGATTCTTGTTGAAGAAAGAATCGAGGATGCGGTGCGGTGAAGACAAAGAGGATGGTGGACATGCCAGCCCTAATGGCATTAGTTGAGCAGATTGCAAAGAGGACCCTCGTAGAGAAAAACGAGGGGGGAGTTCAAGATGATAGCCAAGAACGACAAGAAATGGTAGAAGACTCTTCCATGTTATACTCACTTGGAATCAGCCAAGGTTGGTTCAGATAGCACAAACTCCCAGGGTGCACAAGACTTGAATGACCTACTTGACTACTCAGGGGTGTCATGTTTGAGAGAAGTCAACAGAGGAACCCGCGGCAGCTACATCAAGATAGATGGTGGTTCTTGAAAACATGTTGCCAAGCCCGGATTGACCAAGGGTGAGCTAATATGTGGATCACTTCCCTGTGAAAGCTTCACACAACCATATCCAAACTCTGGAAGGTCTACCTGATGTCGGGAATGCCACCCAGGAAAGACAAAGCACAAAGAACCATTGAGATCCAATCATGATCCCACAAACTTTCCTATATC
Organism: Fagus sylvatica; assembly: GCA_907173295.1. Classification (NCBI taxonomy): domain Eukaryota; kingdom Viridiplantae; phylum Streptophyta; class Magnoliopsida; order Fagales; family Fagaceae; genus Fagus; species Fagus sylvatica. Next base: position 266,126 of record OU015771.1, read on the forward strand.
TATGTTGAGTAGTTTGTTGCAACCTTGTACAAATTTTCCAAAATCTATGCTTTTTCCAAAAAAAATGTGCATAATAAATTCAAAATCACAAAAAAAAAATTTTGTTTGAAATGCATGCATCCATGAGAGGGACGAGTCAACACCACAATTCCACTCATGGAAAATGAGGTGTCTAAGTAAAATTACTATCCACTACTGAGAAGGAGCGGCATGTGTTCTCTGAACACCCACGCCCGAAACACTTTTTCTCAAACACATGAAGCACTTAACCCTTTTGCACATGATTCCTACTTTTCACGACCAATGTTGGTGTGATCCTAAACCAGTAGGTGACTAAAAGTTCTAGCTTCACTGACCAATTGATTGGATATGAAATGATGGAGGCATTGTTTCTACTATCCAAACAGTTTTACCGCTTGTAAACCCCGCTGATCCAAAGAATATATTTTTTTAAAGAAAATTCACCCGGATTTATGAAATGGCACTTAAGCTCTCTAGGCTAAGAAGTTAGTACTCAGGATGACGGAAAAGGCCTCCGTTCAACTATCCTCCCGCTTGTAGAAAAATGCCACTTGCTAACCAAGTTGAGCCTGTTCGTTTTTCTTCTATGAAAAACCAGTCAAGGATTACCCCCCACACTGGGGCAGGTTAAATGGTTGTGAGAGTCTCACACTAGGCAAAAGCAAACAAAGTGAGTAAATGAGATTTTCCCGAAGGAAACAAAGTCAATCAAGTGAATTCCCCAAAAAAAAAAGAGAAAGAGGGAAAGAAGTCCAAAAACTGAAGAGAAAGTCAACCCAAGGAAAGCTAAACTGAGTGAATAGAAGAGTGAAATGTTCAAATTAAGGACTAGGGTAGTGCTTAATGGAGTGAAATTCAAACGAAGAGTAATCCTTGACTTTAGGAAAACCCCTCAAGTAATTTCAAAGCCAAAATTATCCTCCCATAAGCCTAGGAGAACCAAAGCCTTACATTACGGTCCTTTGAAAGTCCTTCCTAACTGGGAGCGACTGCTTAGCCTAAGGAGCTTGTGCCAAGGAAACATCATGAAGTAATTTTGAGCCTTATATCCTTCGTTTCAAGCACCCTTTTAACCCCAAGGCCACGTTACAAGCCAACAAAGACCTCACTGATCATCGATGATCGGTTGGTCATGTAGCAACGAACTTTTGGTCAAAAACTGGTAATGATGGAATCTAGATCACGCACCTTCAAGAGGTCGTATCTCATAAAGGGCACCGTCCACTTTGCACCATGGCCTTCGGGCCAAACAAGAGTGACTTCAATGTTTGAAGCCTCACCCCAATTCAAAAGAAATAAAAGAAGAGCTCACTCAGAAAGCTCACAGGATAATGCCAAACAGATTAACCCGAGGGACCACGCTTTCCATTCTCGGTAAGGGATGGTTGTTGAGCAGAGGCACCCATTAACTATAAAGGAAGCAAGGCTTTGCCTAGCCTCTCTCAGACGATGCATGCATTTGAAAGAATTTTCAAAAGATTATACTCTTTAATGATTTTCCAAGAATAAAAAGATTTGAAAAATGATTTTCTAAAAAACAGTCCTCGAAATCTTGAATGAGGAAAATTTTTCAAAGAAGGATTTGTGCAGAATTGCAACAACCTATGAAATTCATTTCACCCTCTAAACCACCAGTCAAGCCACTGGCCAAAAAACCCTGAAAGATGTTGAGCACTTTCCTCCCTAGACTCCCTTCAAACAGCATGCCTTGACCAGAAAATGCCCAAACACAATCCCATACACTGGCTTTGGTCGAATGTTGTCCATAAGAAAACGAAGGCCAAGCCCCAGTCTCAACCTTGATACTGGGGCAATTTTTCCTTCTTGGTTCTACCAAACCGTGGGTGGTATTCAAAGGTTCCAGAAAATTGGAAGGAAATCTCTCATCATAGACACACTCAGCAGACATGGAGGTCGATACTGAGGCAGATTTCTAGGTCACTGAAGATCTACATCATCCAGGCGAATGGACACCTCTTGCAGAATCTCCCAAATCGGTGATAGTATCGAAGCCCGGGAATAAGGAATTCTGAATAGCCATGCGAGAAAGGTTTCTGAGAAAGAAATGAGACCCGAATTGGGGAAAACGTGTGACAGACCTTCGGTTTATCCATGGGTCTCACCATTGATCTCGTTGTACCACACTGGGGCAATTTTTCCGCGACCGGAAAAATTAGAAGACAAACCAGAGATCAAGAAAGGACTACCACCATCAGGAATTAGTTGAAAGAGCCGAAGGTTCAACCAAGCGGATCGAAGATTGAGAAAGTGTCGTCTGACCGAATGATCAAGAGCATTAGACAGACCGACTAGATGAGCTAATGACCAGAAGCATGTTGTCAGCACTGAGAAGACCGGAAAAGTTAAGAAGCAACCGAGGAATGTCTCATGATTGAATTTGACAACACACTGGGGCAAATTTTTCAAAAGCGGTTTTGAAAAATTTTGAAGGGAAAAGCGGCTCAACACTTGAACGGCTGTCTTCGATCCAGGGCGAAAGGGACAGAAGCGGAAATTTAGATTCTACATCGACACGTGTGATTCCACACTGGGGCAAATTTTTCAGTAAACTGAAAAATTGTGAAGAAGAGCTGGTTCGAGACTCGGGCAGTTAGTTTGGACCAAACCAAGAAGTATGTGCATGAAGAGTTTGGAAACTCGTACCGATCAAGATAATGCCATACTGGGGCAAAATTTTTCCATCTTCGAGAAGCTGGAAAAATTTGTTTCGATATTCCATACTGGGCCAAAATTTTTCAAAAGGGTTTTGAAAAATTTCGAAGGAAAATAGTTCGACTCTCGGGTGGCTATCGCAGTCCGATGCAAAGGAGATAGAGGAAGAAATCCAGGATTCCGCATCAGCATGCATTGTTCCACACTGGGGCAAAATTTTTCTATCTTCAAGAAGCTAGAAAAATTTATTCGACACGCTACACACTGGGGCAAATTTTTCCATTTTTGTCAGGAGAAAAATTGGAAAAATTCGAAAGAGTCATCCGAAATGGGCCTCGTGAAGGAGTAAGTCCCGACATTGATAGAAATGGGCCTCGTGAAGGAGTAAGACCCAATGATGATAGAAATGGGCCTCGTGAAGGAGTAAGTCCCGACATTGATAGAAATGGGCCTCGTGAAGGAGTAAGACCCAAGAGTTGCTGAAATGGGCCTCGTGAAGGAGTAAGACCCGATGATGATAGAAATGGGCCTCGTGAAGGAGTAAGACCCAAGAGTTGCTGAAATGGGCCTCGTGAAGGAGTAAGTCCCGACATTGATAGAAATGGGCCTCGTGAAGGAGTAAGACCCAAGAGTTGCTGAAATGGGCCTCATGAAGGAGTAAGACCCGATGATAATGAAATGGGCCTCGTGAAGGAGTAAGACCCAATGATGATAGAAGTGGGCCTCTTGGATGTATAAGACCCAACCCTCTAATGTTTCGAATCTGCAGCTAACCTGTGAGATAGCTAAGCCTAAAGTATGGGATGCAAGTGCACTCCGACCCAACAAACAGAGCAACAACCACCTCAATGAAGCTCGCATGGCATCTAAAGCACACAGAGCCAAAATCCCTCAGGAATGGACCACATGGAATGCCACCATCGGCGACAAACCCAAGAAGGGGGAGCTAAATTCACATGACCCCAAGTCTACCTCAGGTCTTTCTTAAGATCTGACCCTCAATGTTCATACATTCACAAGAATCCAAGGCGTGAGGACCGGCGACGATCTCCGCTACCACTGCCTCGGTGAGACATCTGCAAGAAAGAGCGACAGGCAATCCAAGAGCCAGAAAAGCCAGGTAAACTTCATACTCAAAACCCAATGATAGGAAAAGTGTCAAATCCCAATTTTTCCCCGACTGTTTGGATGAATTTCCAAACCAGGTCTGATTATCCAATTGAGGTTTGACAAGTGTCAAATCCCAATTTTTCCCCGACTGTTTGGATGAATTTCCAAACCAGGTCTGATTATCCAATTGAGGTTTGACAAGTGTCAAATCCCAATTTTTCCCCGACTGTTTGGATGAATTTCCAAACCAGGTCTGATTGTCCAATTGAGGTTTGACAAGTGTCAAATCCCAATTTCTTCCAATCGTTTGGATGAATTTCCAAACCGGGTCTGATTACCCAATTGCGATTTGACAAGTTTCAAATCCCAATTTTCCTTGACCACTTGGATGAATTTCCAAAATAGATCTAACTGCTAGATTACGACTTTGACAAAATGTCGAATCACAAATTTCGTTTCGAGACCTGGGTGGACCAGGACCGATTCGTTCCCGATTCATCTCCGTTTCGAGGGCTGGGTGGACCAGACCGATTCGGACCGAATCACAAATTTCGTTTCGAGACCTGGGATGGACCAGGCCGATTCGTTCCCGATTCGTCTCCGTTTCGAGGGCTGGGTGGACCAGACCGATTCGGACCCGAATCACAAATTTCGTTTCGAGGACCTGGGTGGACCAGGACCGATTCGTTCCCGATTCATCTCCGTTTCGAGGGCTGGGTGGACCAGACCGATTCGGACCCTGAATCACAAATTTCGTTTCGAGACCTGGGATGGACCAGGCCGATTCGTTCCCGATTCGTCTCCGTTTCGAGGGCTGGGTGGACCAGACCGATTCGGACCCGAATCACAAATTTCGTTTCGAGACCTGGGATGGACCAGGCCGATTCGTTCCCGATTCGTCTCCGTTTCGAGGGCTGGGTGGACCAGACCGATTCGGACCCGAATCACAAATTTCGTTTCGAGACCTGGGTGGACCAGACCGATTCGTTCCCGATTCGTCTCCGTTTCGAGGGCTGGGTGGACCAGACCGATTCGTTCCCGATTCGTCTCCGTTTCGAGGGCTGGGTGGACCAGACCGATTCGGACCCGAATCACAAATTTCGTTTCGAGACCTGGATGGACCAGGCCGATTCGTTCCCGATTCGTCTCCGTTTCGAGGGCTGGGTGGACCAGACCGATTCGGACCCGAATCACAAATTTCGTTTCGAGGGCTGGGTGGACCAGACCGATTCAGACCTGAATCACAAATTTCGTTTCGAGACCTGGGTGGACCAGGCCGATTCGTTCCCGATTCGTCTCCGTTTCGAGGGCTGGGTGGACCAGACCGATTCGGACCCGAATCACAAATTCCGTTTCGAGGGCTGGGTGGACCAGACCGATTCGGACCCGAATCACAAATTTCGTTTCGAGACCTGGATGGACCAGGCCGATTCGTTCCCGATTCGTCTCCGTTTCGAGGGCTGGGTGGACCAGACCGATTCGGACCCGAATCACAAATTTCGTTTCGAGACCTGGGATGGACCAGGCCGATTCGTTCCCGATTCGTCTCCGTTTCGAGGGCTGGGTGGACCAGACCGATTCGGACCCGAATCACAAATTTCGTTTCGAGACCTGGGTGCTCACCCAGGCCGATTCATCTCCAATTCATCCCCGGTTTGAGACTTGGGTGGTCACCCAAGCCAAACCATCCTTGATTTAAAATGTGAAGCAGATTTCAGCTTTGCACGAAAGATTTGGAAGAATTTCCAAGACAAGTTAAAATTCTTCTGCATTGCGGGACCCACTTGGATCCCAAGGCTAAATAAGGCAAGTCCTACATTCAAGCCCATAATTTTCAAAACATATGCCCCATAGAAAGATGCGCACATGGCGACGTACCTCAGAAGGGCGAACGGACTTCCGGAGCGCGAGATCTGAGCTAGAAGAAAAAGCAGAAGCAGGAAAAATGGAGTTTTGAGAAAACCAAGAATCTGAAACCTACCTAGACTTTTGACCCGTGTGTCAACCGGTTGAGAGCCAGCGCGTCTGACAGAGAATGACACGCAAACTGAGGAGGATTTCTCGCAGTACCTGAGGACAGGCACGAAAACCGAGAAAATCCCAGCGGGCAAAAATCGAGTCATTTATTCTTTGTCCGACGTTCCTTGTGCCAAGAAACGCCAAACAAAGAAGGGGCAACTGTCATAACCCCATTTTTACCCCCGGGATTTTCTCGGGTGTCGGCACGCAAAACGAGGCAGCCCGAACCAAGTCGGCCTGTTCCGACGAGGGCTCATCACCTCAAATACTCCCAAAAAGAAGGTCCGGGACACATTTCCCAAGGTTTGACCAAGTTTGACTAGGGTTGACCAAAGTTTGACCGAGGTTTGACCGAGCCGTTTCCAACCCGACTAGGACCCACCATACCTAGAAAGTCCTCAAAACGTGGTCCGGGATACATTTCCCAGGGACTTCGGAGAAGCTTTGACCAAGTTTCGACCAAGTTTGACCAAGACCAAGTTTGACCAAGGTTTGACCGGACCGTTGACCAGACCGAAAGCTGAATCGAACTGACCACCTCCTTGACCATTCTGAAGAATATGATGAGAGCTTCGATTCGACACTTTACGGGCCAAAAACGGACGAGAAACGAGGGAGTTATGGTCAAAACTGTGAAAAAACGGTCCAACACTTAGCCAAATTTTGCTAAGTGTTGTTGACAAAACAGCCTATTTGGGAGGCAACGTTTGCGCAAAGATTCTCTCCGACCCGCTGCAACTTGGTCCGCGAGCCAAGACCCTTAGGCAAGAGGTTCACTTCAGCTACCACACGCAACTTTCGGATCGTCAAGAGCTCCTCCGGTCAAGCCGGAATCTCAGTCAGAAGATGACCCCTTGGCATAAGGAACATTCCGACGGCCTCCTGTTCGCAAGATCATATCTTGCGAACCCAAGCTCGCCTCTGTGCAAGGCCTGTACCGTTAAAAAGTAGGTAACGCAAGCTTTCCGACGATACCAAGATCGTCGAAATCCGACATCGGGAGCTACGTCTACCACGCGCGTGAAAACAGGCCGACGAAATAAGGTTTTGCTGAAAGTTCCGGAATTTTCCCACCGACGTTGCCACGCTTGCGCACAGAGTCTTCCTGACTCGCAACAAGTTGATCCGCGAGCCCGGGCACGTTGGAAAGAAGACACATTCATGCATGACGTGGAACTCTCGGATCGCCAAGATTTTACCGGGTCTAGCCGGAATCACGATCGGAAAACTGTCCTCAAACGGACCAAAAACACCCCGGTGGCCTCTGTTCGTGGAACCATATCTCACGGACCCAAGCTCGGATTCCCATAAATCCGGAACCTTGCAAAAGTAGGCAGCGCAAGCTTTCCGACGGTACCAAGAACGTCAAAATCCGACATCGGGAGCTAGGTCAAATACGCGCGCGAACTGGGACAAAAATAAGAAAAAATGCGCTGGGAGAAAATCTGACGTGATTTTCCTCCCGGACAGTCGCCTTCGCGCACAGAGTCTTTCCTACTCGCAAGCAAGTTGACGTGCGGGCCCGGGTGCGTTGGAAAGATGACGACTCCGGCTACGACGTGGCAACTCTCGGTTCGCCGGTAGCATCCCCCGTTTGACCGGAATGTTCGCCGGAAAAACACACAAAAACAGCTCCAGACGACCCCGACTTCCGGGAGCCATAACTTTTTCGTCCGAACTCCGATTTGTGCAAAGCTTTATATCATTGGAAAGTAGACATCTGGGGCTTTCCAACGATATGCTGCATGACCCATTTTGAGTACCTGGAAGGCCTCCAAAATCGCCCTTGAAAATCGGGTCCGAAAATTGTGCGCTGCGCGAATTTCCATCGAGTGGATAAGATCGCCACGTGGCGGTTACTGTAGCTCGCGCAGCACAGTACTGCGCGGCGCAGTACAGTACTGCGCGAGGCGTGCAAATCCGTCTATAAAACGCACCCCCCTCCCTTCAGCGCTGGGTCCGAAGCTTAGAGCATTTTTTGAGTTTCTTAGTTAGTTTTAGGTAGTTTTTAGGCATAGAATAGGGGTTTGGGGTTTGGGGTCTTTCTTTGGGGGGTTTTTGGGGAGTTTTTAGAGTGAGAAGCATCTACTAGGTGCTTCTCTCTCTAACCTCTCCTCATCCTCCCCCCCTCTCTCTCTCTCTAAGCTCTTTCTCTCTCTAAACTCTTTCTTTAGTGGGGTTTTTGGGGAGTTTTTAGGGTGAGAGGCTTCTACTTAGGTGCCTCTCTCTCTAACCTCTCCTCATCCTCCCCCTTCTCTCTTTTTCTTTCTTTTATGTTCTTTAAGTTCATTTATTGTTTTATTTATGTTCTTTTAGTTCATTTATGTTCTATTTATGCTTTTTAGTTCATTTATAGTCTATTTATTGCTTTATTTATTTTTCCTAGTCTATTTATTGCTTTATTTATTTTTCCTAGTCTATTTATTGCTTTATTTACATTTTCTAGTCATTTATCGCTTTATTTACATTTCTAGTCATTTATCGCTTTATTTACATTTTCTAGTCATTTATCGCTTTATTTACATTTACTACGTACTTGTGAATATAATATGTTGTGATGATTACCCCCTCCCCCGGTGTGTTTTAGTACGGCAATATTGAGTGGCTTTGGCGGCTCGCGTAAGTCCTCTAACGAGGCCGTGACAACCATGTTAGCCCACGAGGTCTTGACCCGAAAAATACACCGGTTTTCCTCGTGTTTTAGTACGGCAAATATTGAGTAGCTTTGGCTCAGTTGCGTAAGACCTCTAACGAGGCCGTAACAACCTTGTTAGCCTACGAGGTATTTGACCCGAAAAATACATCCCCATGTGTTAAATATTGTCATTTATCGCTTTATTTACATTTACTACGTTGTAAATATTATATTGTGAATATTGTCATTTTCCCATTTTTTTCCTTTGTGATTTGGGCGTGATAATCCCGATTGGTCGTGGTGGACTATGTAAGACCTCAAAGAGGCTTTAACCACCATGTAATTCCATAGGCATTGGACCCATTAAAAACCCCCATGTTTAAATATTGTCATTTATCGCTTTATTTACATTTACTACGTTGTAAATATTATATTGTGAATATTGTCATTTTCTCCCCTTTTCCCTTTGTGATTTGGGCGTGATAATCCCGATTGGTTGTGATGGACTATTTAAGACCTCAAAGAGGCATTAACCATCACGTAATCCCATAGGCATTGGACCCACAAAAATCCCCCCCTTGTAAATTCCATTAATTTATAGCTTCCCGTTATGCTTTAAATTTCTCGCCATTTTTACTACGTTGTAAATATTGATTTATCCGTCATTATTTTGATTTGGGCATGAAAATACCAAACGGTATTGGTGGTTTTAGGTAAGTCTTTCAATAGCACTAAACCCCATGTAAATCCATGAGGCGTTGGACCCGTAAATTGCAAACCCCGTTTTCAAATAGATTTTCTCATTTAAGTCCTATTTGGCGTCGAAGGTTTGGATAAGTCTTTCAATAGCACCAACCCTTCGTGTAAGCCCGAAAAGGCATTGAAACCCCGTTTTCAAATAGATTTTCCTCATTTAAGTCCTATTTGGCGTCGAAGGTTTGGATAAGTCTTTCAATAGCACCAACCCTTCGTGTAAGCCCGAAAAGGCATTGAAACCCCGTTTTCAAATGATTTTCCTCATTTAAGTCCTATTTGGCGTCGAAGGTTTGGATAAGTCTTTCAATAGCACCAACCCTTCGTGTAAGCCCGAAAAGGCATTGAAACCCATTTTCAAATAGATTTTCTCATTTAAGTCCTATTTGGCGTCGAAGGTTTGGATAAGTCTTTCAATAGCACCAACCCTTCGTGTAAGCCCGAAAAGGCATTGAAACCCCATTTTCAAATAGATTTTCTCATTTAAGTCCTATTTGGCGTCGAAGGTTTGGATAAGTCTTTCAATAGCACCAACCCTTCGTGTAAGCCCGAAAAGGCATTGAAACCCCGTTTTCAAATAGATTTTCTCATTATAAGTCCTATTTGGCGTCGAAGGTTTGGATAAGTCTTTCAATAGCACCAACCCTTCGTGTAAGCCCGAAAAGGCATTGAAACCCCGTTTTCAAATAGATTTTCACCATATAAGTCCTATTTGGCGTCGAAGGTTTAGGTAAGTCTTTCAATAGCGCTAACCCTTTGTGTAAGCCCGAAAAGGCATTGAAACCCTCTTTTAGATTGCTTTGTTTTATTCATGTAAATCCTATGGTGGTGTCGAGATCTGAGTAAGTCTTTCAATAGCATCGAATCCCGACCCCACGAGGTCTTGACCCTTTCCTTAAAAACTCTTGTGTCATAATAAATTGCACTTTGCATTGAACATTATAGTTATGCCGATCCATACTTATCATCTTCATGATACATGTGTTGCGACTATGCCATGACTATTTTGCTTGGATGTTTTACCATTTTACTATCTTGATTACTTGCTTGATTGTTTATCGCTTTGATATAAAAATGTGATTAAAATACACTTTGCCATGAAAACTTTAAAAAGAGTAAACATGGTAATGTGGGCGTTAGAAACGAAGTTGGTGCAATCCAAGGGTTACGGCTCGCCCTGGCTTTTGGACACCATGGTATGAGTCCTTTACACGGGGGCGTGGCTGGTACGTGCTTTCGTGTAAGGGATTCTACACGTTCTAACTCCCATAGGATCATGGTCTAAAATTCCCCAAAGTGTGAATTAATCATCCAAAACCCCGCCATTTGACGGACCGCTTTACTCTTGGAAATCAAGGGTAAAGAGATCCCGAATATGGCACCAAAAACATTAATTGTTTGTCCCGGCACTAGGTGTTAGGATTTCAAGTATATCCTACCACCGAAATGCCCGGAAATTTAAAAGATACAAAGATAAAGGGATGGTGAAATAAAGAGTCTAATCAAAACCGAACGAAGTCATATTACGTTTGCCATTTTTGGTATATCGTACGACGGAAATCGGGACATTTGTACATAATAAAAACCAACAAACTTAGGCTTAGCAAATAAAGAAAACATTAGGAAGGAGGTAACCGTTTTCTTAAACGGATGTCGTGGGGTGCCTAACACCTTCCCCACGCATAAGCAAACCCCCGAACCTATCTCTGGTTCAAGACCATTTAGTTTTAAATGTCTAAATAGGGATAAAATCTATTAGACATAGGTGCCCAACCACACCTTAAAATTTCCCATGGTTGGTGGCGACTCCAAATTTGTGCTCACACGCACACACGTACACAAGTTCCCACACACACACAACTCGTATCTCGAAACGGAAAAGAGATAGAGGATCACACACAACACTCGCCAAATGGGGGTCGGTATCTAGGAAAATAAAAAAGAATAATAAGAATAGAATTTTCCGCCGGTGTCGACACTTCCCAGACTTCGATTTTTTAGAAAAAGCGCACTAGCGTCAGGAAGGTCTTCAAGATTCTGCGCCACCTCCCTCAAACGCTTATGCTCCACCCTGGTCGTCATTCCTACAACATGGAAGAGTGTCAAGCAAGAATCAGGCAAAGAGAACGTGAGCAATTTAAAAGAAAGTCACTCACTTTGCTGATAAGACTTGATTGCTTTCTTCACTTCGAGACTGGGTTCGGGACCCAAGGACCACTGTGCCAAAGTGAACGGTGACAAAAGGTCGACCAATCTCAATAGCCTATCCTTCTGATAATCTACGATCCTAAAAAGACGCTCCTTCAATTGGGTGGATAGAGATGAGCGGCGAAAAGCTGCAAAAGAAAAAGCAAGCGAGATAAGTCCATAGAATGCCATCAAAATATAAAAGAAAAATATAATAGACGTAGAGCATCAAGACTGCACCATCAACAGAAGGAATTCCCTATGAGCAACGAAGGCCGCAGGGATCTTCGCCTACCGTCTCGTCAGGGGAAAACTCCCAATTGTCCCCACACAAAAAGAAAAATTTGGGTTTCCAGCTCCGGTTAGAATTAGGGAGATCCGGAATAAGTCTCGGGGACCCCTTGTGATACATAAAACCCCAAATTCCTGGTGAAGCGGGTATATATGCCAACTTATAAAGAAAGAGGAACTCGTCGACCGTCAACTTGTATTCCCCGTCACTGGCTATCCTCCAAAGAACTTGAAGGCCTATAGTAAAACGCCAGGCATTCGGATTTAACTAACTAGGGGCTAATCCTAGACGACGAAGAAGTTCCCTTTCAAAGGGTCTGAAAGGCAATCTCAATCCAGCTACAAAGTTATCTTCATAAAGAACAACATCCTCCCCGTTAGACGAGCACGCCCACTCGCCTTTATCGGGTAATCGAAGTACTATGTCTTCTGAAATTTGATAGCGTGTCCTTAACCTTTTGATATCTTTGTTAACAAACTTTGAAGACACACCCTTAGCAATAAAGGGCCTGTTTGGGTCTTGACCCAAAACGGGTAAAATGGCTTCCTGGGACGAGGAGTCTGACGTGGACAACTCTGTGGTCTCGGAAGACTGTCCATGATTACTAGAATATTCAGATCCAGACACCGACCCCCTCTCACCCGAAGACGATGACTCCGAGGAGTCATCCACACTCGAGGACATCAGAACTCAATACGGAAGTCCTACAAGCAATGCCGCACTCAACCTAACCGCAAAACCTACCGGAATAAAGATAAAAGAAACCCCTTTTCTTACTCCCAACTACACGAAAGAACAACTAAAATGCTAGAAAACGGAAAAGAAAGAAAACAAGAAGGAAAGGAATCAACTTACCAAAGGAAAAGTGGTCGCCGATATGGAAGCTCCCGAGGAAAGTCACCGGAATTGAGCACTCTCAAACCGGCAGAACCTCCAACAAGTAGAAAGAAAGAAAGCATGAAAAAAACCCAACCTTTTTTGAAAGAGAGGGAAAATGACGAAATAAATGGGTAGCTCTGGCATTAAAAGGAACGGTTGGGCCTTGATACGTGCGTCCAACCCCAGGCTGACACGTGTCTGGGTAATTGGAAACCGTCCCATCTCTTTATGACCATTACGCCCGATACAAAAGGCGTGAGAAAATTACGTCCATGACCCTGACTTTTCATATTCCGAAGGTCGTCTACCTAGACAACCACGGAATAGGGGGGCAACTAATGGGAATATTTTACAAACTTTTTCCAAGTCAAAGAGGACGACCTTCCATCCCCTAAGAGGGACGACCTTCCAATTACCAAGATGAATGATGACCGTTTCTTATGCATGCTCAGCCACTCCAGCTGTCCGTGACTCACCCCTTATCCATTACGGGAATCCAGCGGGACAGCTCACCGAGTCGACTCACCACCTGCAACAGGTGTCCTCCACGAATCTAGGGAGTTAAGCCCATGCAACGTCGCACAGCACTACACTCCTGACGAGTAACGACCTTCCAGGTGAAGGGTTGTTAATGCACCACGTGTCTTCAGATCCAACGGAGCCTGGAAGGCCACGTGCCATGACCAGAAGGCATAAAAAACCATTCTTTCTCCTCTTCTCAGGTATGAATAGTACATTTCTAATACAGAATTAAACTCTCGAGTTTTCTCTACAAACTGACACTGACAAAAGCATCGGAGCCCCCTAGGCCGGCCCCAAATCGGTGCCATTTCCGATCAGCTTCTCTATCTTGCAGGTCTTCCATCCCTTGGCTCAACTGACTGCAGTCCACTGATTTCACAGCAACATCAGTAACCAAAAATTTTCGCCCTCCTTTCTTATATTTCCTTCCGTGGTTGCACCTTGCACCTTCCTATATATGTTATAATCTCCTCAAGTCCTCATAAACTCTTGCCACAATCCTTTTTATTAGGTTATTAGAATAACCTCATTTCCTTTTAATTTGGCCACGCGACTTTCTTTTCGTTTTTCTCCTTGGTTCACCTGCAAAGCTCTAACCTCCTTTTAAGCAATTGCTGCCAACTTTTATTTTCTTATCTATTTGTTTTCTTCAAGCACCAGTATTTGCCCTTTTATCATATACAGGGCCGGCCCCGAGGTTTGGGTTGCCCAAGCCCATCCCGATTTTGGTTGCCCACTTATTATTCAATTTAAAAAAATAATCATAAAGAAAAGTTATTTTTTTTTTTTATATGTAAAATCAAGGTTACATTACACTATAAATATTAAACTAATTGCACTACTTCTTATAAACAATTAGTTAACAACTTAACATTTTACATTGTTGTGAAATTATTGTAAAAATACTGTATAAATGACTTTATTGAATAATTAAATCAAGACTACAAGTGAACAACTCTAGAAATTGAAACAACAATTGACAACAATTGACCGTGAGAAAAAGATTAAAAAAAGGAGAAAGTGGGTGACAAGACAAGACAAAGCAACCAATGGAAATTTGACAACACACACATGTAGAAGTAGTTTAATAGAAAAATAAGAATTAAGAAAGATAGGAAAGCAAATCATGTGAGACTGTGGGAGACAGTGAGCCTAGAAAAGCAAATAGAGGCAATGTGCTCAGTTTTTAACTCAGTCATAGAGAAACCTAGAACACAGAGAAAAAAGAAGAAGATGAAGAAGAAGAGGCGCATTGATAAGGATGACTTTAACGTTCTCTTGGTATGTTTTACTGGCAAGATCTGTTGCCTTTGAAGGATGTTTTATTTTTATTTTTTTCTTCTATATACTAATTTTTTTTTTCTCCCTATGGTTGCCCCATGGAGGGGGGTTGCCCTAGCCCAAAGTCTTGCTGGGCTTACCTCAGGGCCGGCCCTGATCATATACACGGCACTATAGCAAAACAAAAGCTTCAACTCTTTTTTTCTTCTCATGTGCACTACCTATATTAATAAATTAAATATAAATGAGGCATATAGATTTTTTAATAAACAAATACAAGTAAAATAATAAATTCCATGCTATGCAATGGTGTGAAAGAATTGTCATAATTTACGTGTAATTGATAATGAAATGCATTAAAATTCCATTAAAACCACATGAAAGTAAGATTAATGAGTCACAATTCATGACTCATCAGCGTACGCCCACTTTGGTTGGTAGAACCGATTTTTAGCTTGTTTGGCCAATTTTCAGCTTGTTTTAGCTAATTTTGAAGTCCAATTTGACTCTTTGATAGATTTAAAATTGTATTACTATAAAAAGAAGTTGATTTTCAATGAATTGAATGCAAGAGGTTCTACCCTATATGATCTATGTTTGTTCAAAACAAGTTCGAATAAATGTAAAAATTGTATTCAGAAGCAAGAATATAAAATGCCAAACTGAGGACACAAGTGTTGTAAAAACTATACATACGAAGGTTTGGTGAATAAAAGAAATAATAATAGAGTTGTTTTGGAAGAAGAACAAATGAGAATCACATAAAGGGTTTAGAATTCAGAAGATGTCAGGAAGGACACGTACCCACTCGGAGGGTAGACCGTCAAAGAACTCCCGCGTACTCTCTTTCTGGTAGGACCGAGGCCTCCTGGATAGCGCATGGCCAAAATAATGCATGGCCTAGCTCTGCTATGAATGGGATAGAAATTGTGTTAATACATGGAAAGCAAATACAAAATGAGACAAATATGAAGAAAGGTGAAGAAAATACCTGCTAGATCCTCCAAGGACCGATGAAAGAAGTAGTGGCTCCTCGAGAGATGGAATCAAAATCAGCATAGAGGTTGGCTAAGGCCATCCCACCCCAGTTGTACTGTATAGTCCGCTAGAAGTCGACCAACATATGTAACCACCTCACAGGAACGATTTACGAGGTGTTACAGTCTAGGGTTGTACCGATCAGGTACAAAAGAAAGGCTCTTGCCATCTGGGTCGCCTTCTCAACAGTGTCCTGAGGAGTAGCAGAAAAAACCTCTAGAAGATTAGGGAGGTTGGTAGAAGTCGCTCCTAAGTCCATGCCAAGGTACTCCCGATCAGGTCGGAGACATGCTAGAAAAGCACTAAAAGTAAGGGTGATCCCATCCACCCTTAAACCTGTCAGCCGATATTTGTCATACAACGTGATCGTCACCTCCACACTAGCTATATGGAAAGTGTGAGTGGTGTCCCACCATCTCTCAGCCAAGGCGTAGAGGAAGATCTTTTTGGAAGTTTCAGTAGGCTGTGACTCCACAAATTGCTTGAAACCCACCAATTCCACCATGAATTGGGTTAAGGGAATAAGTCTCTTCCACCATTTGAGGACCTTCGTAGGGTTGCCTCGAGAAGAAAGTGAGCGAAGAGGCTACACATAGAAGAGACATGAGCCAGTAATAAGAAGTAAAGCAGAAGAAAGCATAAAAAAACGGATGAAAACAAAAGGAAAAATTCATGAAAAACATTATGTTAAAGCAAAGAGGCGCACACCACTCTCAAGTAGGCGTACGCCTGTATTGAAGGAACGTACGTCGCTTAGAAGCGAGCGCAAGCCTCAAAATTGAAAGTGAAACCCTAACAGGCGCATGCCTATTCCCATGAGGCGCACGCCATCCAGAAAGGAGCGTACGCCTAGTTCCAGGTGGCGTATGCCCCTTTGCCCAGATCTCGATTTCAATCAGGTTTTTCACCATATCTCAACCAAAACACAAGTTTTTCAACATCTAGCCTAATAGGTTTTATTCCTATGCTAGTATAGAAGCATTATATGAAGTTTCAAGGCCTAAAACTAACATTTGGGCATTTAAATCAAAGGAAATTCGAAAATGTAAAAGTGGAATTTTTGAAGATTTATTTCACCGTTTTGCGCCCGATGTGAAATGTGCTCCTCAGGCTGGAATAGGATTGAGATGTCCTCCCCATGAGCGAGATGCAGCACCCACTGATTCATGGAAAAGTGGTCGTTAACCGAATACAAGTCCATAGCGGCAGTGTTGCATTAGCACTGCTTTGACCTCGAGAACCCGAGCGTCGAGACATGATAATGAATGAGAAGAATTTGGTGTTTTGGAAGGAAAATGCACTAGAAAATGCTTTGAAAAAGGAGAGAAACTGAAGAAAATGAAAAGGTGCGAATGAAGAGTTCGAAAACTGCCTAGAATATGTAACTGAAGCCAAAGAGGCATACGACCTTTCACTACAGGCGTACGCCAGTGCGTGTGAGGCGTACACCCCATGAAAAGAGGCGCATGCCTACTGCCCCCCCCAGAAAAAAAAAAAAAAAAGACAGAAGCATCTTAAATGAATCAAGATAGAAGCATCTTCAAGACAGAAGCGTCACTAAGAAATCAAGACAGAAGCGTTTCCATGAAATTCAGATAGAAGCATCTTTAAGACAGAAGTGTCTCAAAAGAATCAAGATAGAAGCATCTTCAAGATAGAAGTGTCTCAAAAGGATCAAGATAGAAGCATCTTCAAAGACAGAAGCGTCACTAAGAAATCAAGAAAAAAGCGTTTCCAAGAAATTCAGATAAAAGCATCTTCAAGACAGAAGCGTCACAAAGAAATCAAGATAGAAGTGTCTCCATGAAATTCAAATAGAAGCATCTTCAAGACAGAAGCGTCTCAAAAGAATCAAGATAGAAGCATCTTCAAAGATAGAAGCGTCACTAAGAAATCAAGACAGAAGCATCTCCAAGAAATTTAGATAGAAGCATCTTCAAGATAGAAGCGTCATTAAGAAATTAAGACAAAAATGTCTCCATGAAATTCAGATAGAAGCATCTTCAAGACAGAATTGTCTCCATAAAATTCAGATAGAAGCATCTTCAAAAGAATCTCGGCAGAAGCATCTCAAGATAAAAGCAACTTTAAATGAATCGACAAAAGCGCCCCAAATAGAAAGAGCAAGAAGCGTCTCAAGATAGAAGCATCTTCAAAGTGAAAATCGACAGAAGCATCCCAAATATATCGAGCTAGAAGCATCTCATAGAAGCATCTCCAAGCCTGAATGTCTCAGAATAGTCAACTAAAAGTCTATAGATAAAAGCATCTTGAGAGAAGTCTCAAAATAGTCAATCAAAAGTCTAAAGATAAAAGCATCTTAATCTCAAACAAGTAAGTACGAAAGTACCGACGTCAGCAAAGGTAAGAGAAAGGTACGTATTCCATCTTATCTGTAGCATACACCATGTCTCTTCAGAGAGAATTTTAATGGATTTTTCCCTCAGTGGCCTTTCATTTTCATCTCTCAGAGGATTTATGCCGTGTCTCCTCCTAGAGAACTATCACGGATTTTTCCTTTAGTGGCCTTTCATTTTCATCCCTCAACAGATTTACACCATGTCTCCTCAAAGGGAATTTTCATAGGTTTTGCCCTCAGTGGCCTTTCATTTTCATCCCTTAGAGGATTTATACCATGTCTCCTCAGAGATAATTTTTATAGATTTTGCCCTCAGTGGTTTTGCATTGTCATCCCCTAGTGGATACCGTATGTCCTTAGAGAAAACTTTTACGGGTTTTACTCTCAGTGGTTTTTCTTTTACTTTAAATCCCCAACATTTTTGTCCTCCAAAGGACCTTTTCTTTCATTTTTTATGATGCATGAGTGTGTAGACTCATGAGCATCAACCTACAAATGGTTTCTTTTATTGGCTTTCGATCTTTGATGCTTAAAAGAAACTAAGTCGAAAGAGGGGTACTGTAGACACCCTAATTTGTACCTGTCGACACCGGCGGAAAATTTCTCTTTTTTATTATTTATTTTTATTTTCCTAGATACCGACCCCCATTTGGCGAGTGTTGTGTGTGTTCCTCTATCTCTTTTCCGTTTCGAGATACGAGTTGTGTGTGTGTGGGAACTTGTGTACGTGTGTGCGTATGAGCACAAATTTGGAGTCGCCACCAATCATGGGAAATTTTAAGGTGTGATTGGGCACCTATGTCTAATAGATTTTACCCTATTTAGACATCTACAACTAAATGGTCTTGAACCAGAGATAGGTTCGGGGGTTTGCTTATGCGTGGGGAAGGTGTTAGGCACCCCACGACATCCGTTTAAGAAAACGGTTACCTCCTTCCTAATGTTTTCTTTATTTGCTAAGCCTAAGTTTGTTGGTTTTTATTATGTACAAATGTCCCGATTTCCGTCGTACGATATACCAAAAATGGCAAACGTAATATGACTTCGTTCGGTTTTGATTAGACTCTTTATTTCACCATCCCTTTTATCTTTGTATCTTTTAAATTTCCGGGCATTTCGGTGGTAGGATATACTTGAAATCCTAACACCTAGTGCCGGGACAAACAATTAATGTTTTTGGTGCCATATTCGGGATCTCTTTACCCTTGATTTCCAAGAGTAAAGCGGTCCGTCAAATGGCGGGGTTTTGGGTGATTAATTCACACTTTGGGGAATTTTAGGCCATGATCCTATGGGAGTTAGAACGTGTAGAATCCCTTACACGAAAGCACGTACCAGCCACGCCCCCGTGTAAAGGACTCATACCTTCGTTTCTAACGCCCACATTACCATGTTTACTCTTTTTAAAGTTTTCATGGCAAAGTGTATTTTAATCACATTTTTATATCAAAGCGATAAACAATCAAGCAAGTAATCACGGCATGTTTGCAGCACATAAATTACAAGAATGAGTATGAAAGCAACTAAAATATTCAAACAAGTAATCATGGCATGTTTGCAGCACATAAATTACGAAAATGGATGGAGATGACAAATATGAGTTGGCATAAATATGATGCTTAATGCAAAGTGCAATTTATTATGACACAAGAATTTTTAAGGAAAGGGTCAAGACCTCGTGGGGTCGGGATTCGATGCTATTGAAAGACTTACTCGGATCCCGACACCACCATAGGATTTACATGAATAAACCAAATAATCTAAAAAAAGGGTTTCAATGCCTTTTCGGGCTTACACGAAGGGTTGGTGCTATTGAAAGACTTATCCAAACCTTCGACGCCAAATAGGACTTAAATGAGAAAATCTATTTGAAAATGGGGTTTCAACGCCTTTTCGGGCTTACACGAAGGGTTGGTGCTATTGAAAGACTTATCCAAACCTTCGACGCCAAATAGGACTTAAATGAGAAAATCTATTTTGAAAACGGGGTTTCAATGCCTTTTCGGGCTTACACGAAGGGTTGGTGCT
The DNA here is from genome assembly GCA_907173295.1 of Fagus sylvatica. Taxonomy (NCBI): domain Eukaryota; kingdom Viridiplantae; phylum Streptophyta; class Magnoliopsida; order Fagales; family Fagaceae; genus Fagus; species Fagus sylvatica. Next base: position 285,923 of record OU015771.1, read on the forward strand.
ATTGAAAGACTTATCCAAACCTTCGACGCCAAATAGGACTTATATGAGAAAATCTATTTGAAAATGGGTTTCAATGCCTTTTCGGGCTTACACGAAGGGTTGGTGCTATTGAAAGACTTATCCAAACCTTCGACGCCAAATAGGACTTAAATGAGAAAATCTATTTGAAAAGGGGTTTTTCAATGCCTTTTCGGGCTTACACGAAGGGTTGGTGCTATTGAAAGACTTATCCAAACCTTCGACGCCAAATAGGACTTGTATGAGAAAATCTATTTGAAAACATGGGTTTCAATGCCTTTTCGGGCTTACACAAAGGGTTAGTGCTATTGAAAGACTTCCCTAAACCTTTGATGCCAAATAGGACTTAAATGAGAAAATCTATTTGAAAACGGGTTTTGCAATTTACGGGTCCAACGCCTCATGGATTTACATGGGGTTTTAGTGCTATTGAAAGACTTACCTAAAACCACCAATACCGTTTGGTATTTTCATGCCCAAATCAAAATAATGAAAAATGGACAATATTTACAACAACGTAGTAAATAATGAAAATAACGGGGTTTAAACAAAGGATTTTCGTGGGTCCAATTCCTATGGAATTACATGGTGGATAATGCCTCTTTGAGGTCTTAAATAGTCCACCACGACCAATCGGGATTATCACGCCCAAATCACAAAAGGAAAATGGGGAAATGACAATATTCACAACATAATATTTACAACGTAGTAAAAATGGCAAGAAATCTAGAGCATAACGGGAAGCAATAAATTAATGGAATTTACAAGGAGGAAATTTTGTGGGTCCAATGCCTATGGGATTACGTGGTGGTTAATGCCTCTTTGAGGTCTTAAATAGTCCACCACAACCAATCGGGATTATCACGCCCAAATCACAAAGGAAAAAATGGGAAAATAACAATATTCACAATATAATACGCGCAACGTAGTAAATGTAAATAAAGCAATAAATGACAATATTTAACATGGGGGATGTATTTTTCGGGTCAAATACCTCGTAGGCTAACAAGGTTGTTACGGCCTCGTTAGAGGTCTTACGCAACTGAGCCAAAGCTACTCAATATTTGCCGTACTAAAACACAAGGGGACCGGTGTATTTTTCGGGTCAAGACCTCGTGGGCTAACATGGTTGTCAACGGCCTCGTTAGAGGTCTTACGCGAGCCGCCAAAGCCACTCAATATTGCCGTACTAAAACACACCGGGGGAGGGTGTAATCACAACAACATATGTATTCACAAGTACGTAGTAAATGTAAATAAAGCGATAAATGACTAGAAAATGTAAATAAAGCGATAAATGACTAGAAAATGTAAATAAAGCGATAAATGACTAGAAAATGTAAATAAAGCGATAAATATATTCAGATCCACAAATAATAGCAATAAATAACTCAAAGCATATAAATAAAGCAATAAATAGACTAGAAAGTATAAATAAAGCAATAAATATATTCAGATCTACAAATAAGAACATAAATAAAACAATAAATGAACTTAAAGAACATAACAAGAGTGGATCCTTGTGAATCCCTTCCCATTTTAGGGATCATCACTAGTCACCTCCACTAAAAAGGAAAAAAAAGAGAGAGGAGAGGAGAGAGAAAGAGCTTAGAGAGAGAGAGTACCTAGAGAGGAGTCTCTCTCTCTAAAACTACCCAAAAACCCCGCCTAAAACCCCCTAAAACCCCTATTTCTGCCTATTCTAACGCTCAAGAAGGCCTAAGGCCTGAGCAAAATTTTTTCAAAATGAAGGGGGGGAGTCCGCTTTTATAGGCGGAGTTACTGTAGCTCGCGCGCTACTGTTCACGTGCGCGCTACAGTACCCGCCACGTGGCGATTCGCGTGGAAATTCGCGCGCGCGCACAGTTTTTTGACCCGATTTTCTAAGGCAATTTTGGAGGCCTTTTGGTACTCAAAATGGGTCATGCAGCATATCGTCGGAAAGCCCCAGATGTCTACTTTCCAGGAAAAATAAGTTTGCATGGATCGGAGTTCGGAGGAAAAAGTTATGGCTCCCGGAAGTCGGGTCATCTGAGCTGTTTTTTCATGCTTTTCCGGCGAAGATTCCGGTCAATCGGGGGATGCTACCGGCGAACCGAGAGTTCCACGTCGTAGCTGGAGTCGTCATCTTTCCAACACACCCGGGCTTGTGCGAATCCGAGCTTGGGTTCGCGAGATATGGTTCCGCGAACAGGGGCCGCCGGGGTGTTTTTGGTCCGTTTGAGGACAATTTTCCAATCAGGATTCCGGTTAGGCCCAGTAAAATCTTGGCGATCCGAGAGTTCCACGTCGTGCATGGATGTGTCTTCTTTCCAACGCACCCGGGCTCGCGGATCAACTTGTTGTGAGTCAGGAAGACTCTGTGCGCAAGCGCGGCAACGTCGGTGGGAAAATTCCGGAAATTTCAGCACAGCCTTATTTCGTCGGCCTGTTTTCACGCGCGTGGTAGACGTAGCTCCCGATGTCGGATTTCGACGATCTTGGTATCGTCGGAAAGCTTGCGCTACCTACTTTTCAACGGTACAAGCCTTGCACAGAGGCGAGCTTGGGTTCGCAAGATATGGTCTTGCGAACAGAGGCCGTCGGAATGTTCCTTATGCCAAGGGGTCATCTTCTGACTGAGATTCCGGCTTGACCGGAGGAGCTCTTGACGACCCGAAAGTTGCGTGTGGCAGCTGGAGTGAACCTCTTGCCTAAGGGTCTTGGCTCGCGGACCAAGTTGTAGCGGGTCGGAGAGAATCTTTGCGCAAACGTTGCCTTCCAAGTAGGCTGTTTTGTCAACAATACTTAGCAAAATTTGGCTAAGTGTTGGACCGTTTTTTCACAGTTTTGACCATAACTCCCTCGTTTCTCGTCCGTTTTTGGCCCGTAAAGTGTCGAATCGAAGCTCTCATTATGTTCTTCGGAATGGTCAAGGAGCAGTCAGTTCGATTCAGCTTTTGGTCTGGTCCACGGTCCGGTCAAACCTTGGTCAAACTTGGTCAACCTTGGTCAAACTTGGTCAAAATTCTCCTAACCTTGGGAAATGTATCCTGGGCCGCGTTTCGAGGACTTTCGGGCATAGTGGGCCCTAGTCGGGTCAGAAACGGCTTGGTCAAACCTTGGTCAAACTTGGTCAACTTCGGTCAAACTTGGTCAAACTTGGTCAAACTTGGTCAAATCTTGGGAAATGTGTCCCAGACCCCGTTTTGAGGTTATTTGGTGTGATGAGCCCTCATCGGATCAGGCCGACTTGGTTCGGGCTGTCTCGTTTTGCGTGTCGACACCCGAGAAAATTCCGGGGGTAAAAATGGGGTTATGACAGTACCGGTTGATACTCATAGTCCCCGATCTCAATGATGATAATTTAAGATCTCTCATAAGGTGAATGTGTGTTGAAAACCACCCGGAAAGCTCTAGAAAACGAGTTCAAAAGCTTCCTTTTGACCTAAGAGGCGTGCACCCCATTTGATATGGCATACGTCTGTAGTGAAGAGGCGTACACCACTCAAAAGAGGCGTACACCAATGCCACCAGGTAGAAAACCTAATGATGGAGATTGGCTGTTTCTTGCAGGAACAGGTTAGTTTGCCCCTTTTTCAAGCAAACCCTAGCCCTTTTTTTCACTATAAAAGGAACCCCATACCTCACAAACAAATCATCTTGGAGAGTGTCCACAGAAATACTAAAAATATCAAGAAACACTGGTATAATAGAAATAGAGAGAATTAGGAGGAAGTAGTCCTAGAGTAGCGAAGCTCTACTGAAGTAGAAGCCTAGAATAGGAGAGAAGAAGTAGTCTTAGAGGAGCGAAGCCCTGCCTAGAAGAAGGTAGTAAGGAAGAGTTTTTGAGCAAGTAATTATTCTCTAGAAAAGTAACCTCTTTCTCACGAAACTCCAATCATAAACCTAGGCGTTCAAAGCCTTTTTTGTTGAAGATCAACACACAAACCTGTCAAAGAAATCAAGTCTGAGAGACCAGTGAATTGCTAGCTTGCAACAAGCTCTTTAGAGGCTAGGTATGGATCTCCTTAATAGGCCATACCAACCTCCATGAATGTTTGATTGTTACATTGCTTTTTAGGTTTAGTTAGAATAACTAGATCTTTATTCAAATTGCATGTTAATCATGCTCCAATGAGCTATGCCATGTTTGTCTGTTTACTAGAATAGTTTCATACATTATTATATGTTCTATTTTAGAATTACAATCTATGTTGTTATGGGGATGAACCCTATGACTTGGTGATAGCTGGATTCAAGGTGAGATTTCTTCTTCAAATTCAATATGAATATTATGCCATGCTTTGTTTGTCTCTTGATTGTGCTAGAATTAGGTTTAAGTGCTTTTTCCTGTTAGAGATTCTTTAATAAACTCTTTCAAAGATGTCAAGTAATATAGAGAAAGGACAACCATTAGGTGGAGCATTCTTGGGTGCCTAACACCTTTCCAAGATGTACCTTAGCTCCGGACCTAGCTCAAGACTAGTCATTTTTTGAATCACATCATATTTATGGTTCTTGGACCAATAAACTAAGTGGCGACTCTTTGTTCCTCTATTCCTAACCCTAAAAAGGTTTGAGAATACGAACAACCTCTAAGAAGAAGAGGTGACCAACGCGGTATCTCACAGTCATCCTTGTTTTGCTAGACTGTGTAAAGATGAGCATCATTCCTTTGGTGATTTAAAACATGACATGGTATAAGATGGAATAGCCTGAGCAACCGCCTTGATTAGGATTTCTCTTTCAGCTTTTGAGATAGTTTTTTCTTTCCATCCCGCAAGTTTTTTGGCAGCCCTTTCTTTGAGACTATTTACAGTCCTTGATTTTTATCCCCCCCCCCCCCCCTCGCGCATCACAAGGAGACCATGATACCTTTCATTAGGGGCGTTGGCTTAGAGAATAATGAGCCAATTTCTCTTTTACTAGCAGCAGATGTGTTAGTGCTAAAATAGAGGGAAGTTTTTTCTCTATTAATTTTTAATCTAGTGGTTTTTTCATAGACTTTCAATAAAGATATAATCTGCTGGCACTTACGTATGGTAGCATGAGAAAAAATCAGACTATCATGTGCGAACAAAAGATAAGATATTTTCGACCCATATCGACTTGCCGATATACCATGAATAAGCCTATCATTCTCAGCCTGTCTTAGAAGGGAAAAGAGTCCCTCTGCATATATCTCTCCAATACATGTATATTGCTTCCATTTACTATATTTTCATACTATACATCTTGTTTGAGTGTTTAATTGCTTTGATATATATTGTTTTTGCATGATAAAGGGCTTATAGAATAAATATCATTGTCATCTAAAATCCAATAGTAATACAAATGAAGGCTAGCCATAAGGCTGGGCAATCTTAAGTGCCTAACACCTTTCCAAGAACGTACCTAAGCATCCGGACCTAGTCCGCGGCTAGTACCTTTGTGCATGGATGTCAAAAATGGGTTTCCAGACCTAAAAATCGGGTGGCGACTCCCTATTCTCCACCCTAGTCCTTAAGGCTAGTAGGCGTACTCTTGAGCCCATGTGTTAGGATGGGCTCACACTAGAAAAACCCGATTCACCACCTCACAAGTGGTTCATTTACCTTTCATTCAAAAGGGAGAGAAAACCGAGAGACCCCCAGGGAGGCCTCGGGAATAAAGGGATTTGAGGGGCGCTCACACAATCATACGGACTCCATCTCCCATTCTCCACGATGATTGAAGAATATTCATGGCTGCTCGAGCATTGATACTCTTTGTAGTGAGAAACCTCCCCAGAAGACTGTGTGCACAGTCCACTAAAGTTGAGCCTCAGTTTTCCTTTTGGATAACAATATCATCTTCTTCCTCTATTGTGAGTTGCAATATTGACAAGCTATTAGCTAAATCAGAGGCTTCCATGCGGTAAAAACTGTGCAATAATAATGATAGAAAAACAAAAGACTCCAATGGACAACCACAGAGAGATATGCTCGCCTAGCAAAAGAACGCTCCCACAAAAAGCGGAGAGTTTTTTCTTTGTTTTCTCTCTCTGATCCACTATTCTTAATTTTCTCCCCCTCTCTCATATATACTATGTTTGTGTTTAGAATAAATTTTTTGTCTTTGACGGTGAAAAAAAAAAAAAAAAAAAACTTATGGGTGTACTCTATGCCTAAAAAGGGAAAAAGGGCAAAAGGAAAATCCGAAAAACAAAAAGAAAAGAAAAGAAAAAAAGTGGATGCAAGCTGAGGATAAGAAAAGTGGGGGAACCACCAAATCGGGTTATCGCATTCGCATTCACGCACTCACCCACATCCGCCTTCAGACAGAAAAATCCCTTCAAAACCAAACCATCGACATCTTCCTCTTCTTGTTCAAACTCTCTCTCTCTCTCAATGGAGTCCCTTTCTTCCTCTCTCTACCTAAACCAGGCTCTCACTCCACGCCATCCTTGTCCAGTCAAATGGCGCAGTAGTGGGTCGGTCTTACTACTTGGGTTCTCTTCACCATGCCTAAAGACTCCACCTTTTCTTCGTAAGGGGATCATAAAGGCCTCTGTGGCTGTTGAGCAACAGACCCAGAAGACCAAAACTGCAGTCATCAGAATTGGCACCAGAGGAAGGTATTTTTCTCTCTTTCCTCCTCTGCACCTGCTTCAACTTTCATAATCTACCTTTTATTTTACTAGCTCAATTCTCTTATCCATTCATTTTATCCCTGCTTCGATCCTAATTAAACAATTCTATTTATTTTCCCGGAATTATGGTTTCGTTATTGTCTTATGTTGCTTTTGCTCGATTGCATTCATCATTGGTACTATTTGGGTTGTATTTAAAACCTTATATATGTTTTAGTTATTATGCTGAAAATGGTTTTAATTTTCTCTTTCTTTCTTACTTTGAGGTTTTTTGATTTATTGTGTATGTGTAATGCTCATGCTTTTCCTTTATTTAGAAAAATGTGCCTTTGTTTTCTTTTCCATTTAAAATCTGAGGGGTTTGGTTCTTTAAGTTTGCTTGTTCTTGTTACTCCATAGCATTGCATTGCAGCCAGGAAGAGAGCTCTTTGTGAAATACGCTTTAGTTTAAATGTTCAATAGGCATTGCGTTTTTCTTCTTAGTAGTTGATTGATTCGTTGTTGGTTTGCGTAGACTTTACGGCTATATGACTTAATTTACATGTTCTTGCATTTAGATGATGTATATCCTCTCTATAAAATGAAGGTATTTATGGACCGTATATAATGCTAGGAGCAAGCAACAGATCACATCTCCTTTTTATTAATAAAGCATACTGTTTAATTTTGCTTTGTTTGTATACTTTCTAGTTGCCCATGTAATTTTTTTTCTAATTCTTCTACCCTTTGTTTTGGATTTTTTGGGGGGACATTATTTGTATTCATTCTATATGCAGGACAGCCCACTAGCACTTGCTCAGGCTTATGAGACAAGAGATAAACTCATAGCCACACATTCAGAGCTTGCTGAAGAGGGAGCTATACAGATTGTAATAATAAAAACAACGGGTGATAAAATACTAAGTCAGCCACTTGCAGACATAGGTGGGAAGGGCTTGTTCACTAAGGAAATAGATGAGGCACTCATAAATGGTGATATTGACATTGCTGTCCACTCAATGAAAGATGTCCCGACTTACTTACCGGAGAAGACAATTCTACCATGTAACCTTCAGCGTGAGGACGTTCGAGATGCATTTATTTCCTTGAGTGCAGCTTCGCTTGCAGTGCTCCCAGATGGAAGCACTGTTGGTACTGCGTCACTCAGAAGAAAGTCACAATTACTCCATAAATATCCATCTCTTAATGTAAGTTAGTGTATTGTATCAATTGCTGTAAATATATTTTGATTAAACTATTAAGTCAATGTTCATGTTATAGCATTTACTAAGGACAAGGTTTGGCTACAAACTGGTTTGTAACCTGTTTGCTACAACCTACTATGTGGCAGCTTATAAGACCATCCACATGTATTATTTAAAGAAGTCACATGACTCATTAAATAGGTTATGTGATTAAAGTACATGTGAATGATTTTATTAGTTGACACATAGTGGGTTGTAGTGAGCTGATTACAAACTGGTTTGTAGCCAAACTCTGTCCATTTACTGATGACTTGTAATTTGAATTTGGCTACCTAGTTTGTAGAAGTAGGCCTTATTGCACTGTTACTTCTGTTTTATGGCAGGGGTAATAGGCAAACCACCTAGAATCAGGTATTAAAGAGATGTATATTGCTTAAATTTAATACTACACTATTGTGTACTTTTTCCAGTGAACGCAAAGCATTTTGGAATAGCATTGCATTCATGTTAGCATTAAATGATTATATAATCTCTGTGTGTGCCAAAAGATGATAAGAGATTAAGAGCTAGTTCAGCTATAAAATGTCCAAAGTTTTTTATATTTTAAAGATATACAATATACACAAGTTTATGGATTTGATAGTAAATGACATCTTATTGACATGAAAATTTGGCATATGTCACTTAAGCACAGAGAGAACAAATAACCTGATGGTGGGATTGTCAGAATATTAGTTTGACTAAAAGTTATTAAGTTGTGACTTGTTAATATTACACTAGGCATAACTTGATGAAACCATGAAATGATGCCATTATACTTTCTTCTCCCAGTTTTTGGTGTTAAACATGTTTTTATGTCTTTTATTTTTTACTTGAATCCATCCTAATGATGGCTTTGTCTGTATTTATGTTTAGGGAAAATGAAGTTAAAAAAAAAAATATTCCCTTTGACTCTACTTGTTTTGACTAATATATCTTGGGAAACTTATTTTTGAAATTTATTTTCTACTATGATTCTCTCTCTCTCTTTGAAATACTAATGGAAGAGTTGTGAGAATTTATTTATGCACCAGTTGTGAAGAATCCAATGAGGTAGTTGTTGACTTAAAGAAATATATATAGAAAATTTCCCCCCGTATTATTTTCTGTCACCCACAAATTGTGCCTTGATGTTTCCAATATTTCCTCATTGGTCTTAGAATCAAGATTGGAGGTTCAAAATTATTCACAAACATAAGTTTAGGATTGAATCCTTGGATCTTTTGTTTCCTTCTTTAGAAGTGGATATCCATTTTAATCAGGGTGGGTTGCATTTGTTGGTGGTTATTACCTTGTGTGTATTGAGTTTTGTGGCATTCTAGTGAAGTGTCTTTGAAGTAACATCGGATTGATATTGAAATTTTTCTTTGAAAAGTAAATTCAATTGTATTATAACAAAATCACATAGGGTATATAGAGATATATTTGTTACTTATCAAAAAAAAAATATATATAATTTTTTTATTTTTTATTTTGGATATAGAGGTGCATATAAATTGTTTTATGGAAGTTTAAAGGTCAACAGTTAACTTAGTCAATGTTCTCTCCCCAATTTGGACAGCTGATGCTTATTTTTATCTTTTAGTAGATATGCAATGATATAAAGCATAAAAAAAAAATTCTTTTCCTTTCTCCTCTTTTCTCTAAATTTATAGTGACATCATTTCATTAGAGGTGTGAGGTGGTGGAAGATTCATAGAGATTAAATTTTATGAGCTTCACACTCTTGTCAGAATGAATTGGGGGTGGAATGAATAAATTAAGATGGTCTTGGAACTTCTTTGTTTTTTAATATAACCATGGGTTGGTTGTAGAACAATGGGCTTTGTGTTTTCTTTATAGTGAATGTGTCGATACGATGACTAACCATCTATTAATTATATATCTTTGTAATAACATCATGTAACATATCAATGAAAAAATGTAGTTATACAGCATTTCTGGTTATTTTATTGCAAAAGCTATATGATGACATTGGTTCCCAAGGATAGCTATCTGTGGTCTTATCATATTTTGATTAGTAAGGAGGGAGCTTATACAATGATGTGTGTTATTAGTGGTTTATGTAGGGGTTATCTTGATTGACAATTAGATGACATTAGTAGAGTTGATATGAAATTGCTTGGATCCAAAGTGAGTTGCAATAGAATGCTTGCTTTCTAATAAAAGCTTTTTGACATGGAATCTATGAAGATGGACTCACTTATTGCGAGAGTGGTTTGTATGATATGAGGTTACTTACCCTTTTAGCATCATTTTTTAACATGGTTGGTTTTCTTGTCACATGCCCTTATTCTCTCAATGGCGGTATTGCTTTTAGTCTTTACTTTTTCACCGTGCTTCAGTAGTTAGTCCATTGATTTCCCTTTATACTGTTTTGTAACATGCTTTTTTTCCTTTTAATGGTAAAATTGCATCTTTGGTCTTTACTTTTCTCGTGATGTTTCTGCATTTTGGGACCATTTCTGTCTTTTTTATTATTCTCTTATTTGCTTTGGGTTAACTTCATTGTAGGTGCTGGAAAATTTTCGTGGTAATGTCCAGACACGCTTGAGAAAACTAAATGAGGGTGTAGTTCAAGCAACGTTATTGGCATTAGCTGGTCTTAAACGCTTAAGTATGACGGAACATGTGGCTTCAATTCTTTCAATTGATGAAATGCTTCCAGCTGTTGCTCAAGGGGCAATTGGAATTGCCTGTAGAAGCAATGATGATAACATGGTGCGTTTATTCACGCTCTAGCTTAGTTGCTGGTTTTAATAATTTCGTTGATCATGTAATGGTTGACCAAGATATTTCCATCAACAAGTAAATCATATTCCATGACCATAACTTGCAACCTTTGGCCAAGAAAAGTTACTTATTGGCTTTAAATGAAGAATAGTGTTCATGTTGACTGACTATGCTTGCAAATGTTAGTATAATTCATACTAATGATTAGCATGTGTGATGCGCATGAGCAAACCAAAGGATATGTAAGTTAGATTTCATTATCTTCTGAAAAACCTACATTTATGACTGGATATTAGTATATTTGAGTAAGTGTGCTAATTTGCTCCAATCCACATCTATTGTTAAAATTGAGAGCATTTTTGGAGGTGATGTGAGATTTAAAAAAAAAAAAAAAAACTTTTCCAAGCCTTAAGGTCCCGTTTTTGCTGTTGAGGTCAATACAGGCTCTTCTACATATTATGGTATAAGCTGGGGCTCAAGGGCCTTGCAGGGGATATTAGAATTTCCTTTTTGTGGCTGCAATGGTTGGAAAATGGTGAGACTATCTTTCTTTTTGAAAGAGGATTTCAAGATTTACCACCTTATGCTCTTTGGCCTTGTGTTGGTTATCTGTATCCTTGTCTTACACATGAGATAGCTATCCTTCCCCAAGTCTTGGTATTCTTTCGTACTTAAATAAAGGTTATTGATCTGGGTGGCATGGTTTTTCTGGAAAATAAATGAGATTCAATTACAATAGTTCATGAACATATCTTCTTATCAAGGACCATTTGTGCACTTGAATTACCAATAATAATGATTTGCTTTGGATACATTTATGTAGTATCAACAACAATGCTGCCAATTTTTCTTCCAGTTATATATGTTTGATCATGTCTAACTCAATATCAAGAGTTAAATATGTACTTAAACGTTGTCTTGTAGAAATTGTTTGAAAAATCTGATTCTGCCTCTTGGGACTTACATCTTTTCTTCTTCCTTTTCAGGCTAATTACATAGCCTCAATGAATCATGAGGAAACAAGACTGGCGGTTGCCTGTGAGAGGGCCTTTCTTGAGACCTTGGACGGGTCTTGCCGCACTCCTATTGCTGGATATGCTTACAAAGATGAGGATGGTAATTGCATATTTAAGGGGTTGGTAGCTTCGCCAGATGGAGCTCGTGGTATGAACATCTTTGCTCTGTGAGGAGAATTTACTTATTTTTATTTAGCTGCATCTTCATTTCAAGAGTAATAATCTCTAACATTGCCTTTATTTTTATTCCCATTACTTTAGTACTCGAAACTTCTAGAAAAGGGCTATATGCTCATGAAGATATGGTTATGATGGGAAAGGATGCTGGCAAGGAGCTTCTTACAAAGGCTGGTCCTGGCTTTTTTGGTTTTTAGAGTAGCTTAACTGTAGATGAAGAGGAGAACACAAGTGATTGCTTCAAGGCTTCACGTTCAACTTACAGGTGATGCTTCCAAAGAGTCCATTCAATCTTGGAGCTCTTGTTCGTTGTAACATTAATATTGATAATTGTTTGATTCATTGCAAGTTAGAAGACATATCAACCACGCGGCAGGGTTAAACTCCTGTCTTTTCTGATTTAATCCATGCTCTCTCTCATGATTAGTTTGTTACTGTGTCTGGAGAGTGAACCAGTGTTGTTAAAAGAATGCTTAGGCGTGCTTAAAGCTCAAAGCTCAAAGGCCCAAGGTCTAAAACGCTTCACTTGGCCAAAGCAAAGCTCATTTAATCAAGCGTGCCTTAGCCATCGTTTTTTTTGAAGAAGCAAAAAGCACAGACGCTTTTTTGACGCTTTTGAAGAAGCAAAAAGCATGCCTAGGCCGCAGGCGCCCGTTTTTATTATTTTTGCAAAAGATATATGAATCATTAAAATTAATCGCTTGAGCTTGAAATGAATGATATGGACATTGATAATAATACAAAAACTATTTTTGACGGGTTGTAATTAGGGCGGTAAACGAGTAAAGTTGAGCCGAGTATTAAATGTTCATGATTGTTCATTTAATTTTATTTTAAACATGAGCTGGGCTCAAACTAATCAACGAACTAGATTGCATATTCAAGTTTGATTCATTTTACTGTCAAATAGACTTGAGCTTGTTTATGAGCTATTTGAGTAACTTACTATTTTTCCTATATATAGTAAACACCATGATTAAAGTTTTGTGTTCCTTCACAAATCTATGTTGATAATTTGAAATATATAATGATTTCCGTTTATAAACTATAAAAATTAGATGTGCTTGTGCTTTGCTTCTAGGCTTCGAGAGATTTGTGCGTTTAAGTGCGCTTGACGCTTATACCAACACTAGACGGAACTATGGTAGATATGCTTCTTTAATTCAGCCAATGCAGACACCACTGCAGCTACACCTACATTCTTATTGGTATAGCCTAATACATGAGGTGATATTCGAATGTGAAAGAAAAGTTGTATACAACTATTACATTGAATATTTTTGGCTAAATTGCATAATCACCCCTTGGGGTTTGGGTTATTTGCAAATTAACCTCTTGAGGTTTCAATTTTGCAATATAACCACCTGGGTTTTTTAATTGGTGAAATTGACCCTTCTAAGTATATTTTTTTTTGTCAATTTTGCTAACAAAATTTGTCACATGCATTGCACTTGGGTTTATAATAATGAGTTTTTTATTATAAAGTGGTCACATGTAATGCACTTGACAAATTTCTACTAGCAACATCGACAAAAAATGTACTTAGAGGGGTTAATTTTACCAATTTAAAAACCTCAAGTGGTTATATTGCAAAATCAAAACCTTAGGGGGTCTGTTTGCAACTAACTCAAACCCCAAGGGTGATTATGCAATTTGACCAAAAAAAACCTGGGGTGATTATGCAATTTGACTAATATTTTTTCCTAATACCTAGTTTTTTATTTTTATTTTTATTTTTTTTATTGTGGGGGAGGGGTGGTCGAACCTGCGATTGGGGATGGGGCAAGATGCCAATCGGGCTAGAAGCTTGTTGGCCTTACTCATGCAACAAGGGCAGAGCCATTAGTTGGATGGGTTGGGCTATGGCCTAGCCAACTATTATTATTAATTTTTAATTTAGTCCCATATTTAAAAATAATAATTCCAGCCCAAATTAAGTCTTTAGCCCACTCTAAACCTTCCTAACCCAACAAAATATTTAAGACAAGTTTTAGAATTGGAGTCTGAAAATTAAACTTGATCACGCCTAACAGAATTCTTGGGCTCCTTAAAAAAAAAAATCCAATTGTGCTATTAAATAATAATAAAAAAATCCCTAAATTTGTTTACCAGTCTAATAGAGAGGGAGAGAGAGTCTCAACTCTCCCTCACACCACCCAAAAGAAATTAAAAATAGAGGGGGTCTCTTAAGTCTTCACAGCGTTGCTTGCTTCCCCATTAACTCCACTACATTGCTTGCTTCCCTTTCTCTCACAGTGTCTGTGTTGCTTGCTTGCTTGCTTCTATTCTACCTGCAATGGTTTCTCTCTACCTTTTGATTTTTGGTAAAGTTTCTCATTGTTACTAGATCTATCTCATCTGATTGTTTATTGGTTAATGGTTTGCCTTTAAGGGTGAATGGTATAGTTTAATAGCCCCTTCATTTGGAAACTTTTTCATTTGTCCGTTTTATGGTTCAGATTTTATCTCATGAATCTAACCGTGTACATACTGCCACATCATTTAAAATGGAGAGGTTCCTATTCCAGTGTAATATATTTACTTTTTGACGGGTTGTTGTTTAATAGTAAAAGAAAACTATTGTTTAGTAGTATTTACTTTTTAACTATTGTATTGTTTAGTGAGACTTGACATTGTATTGTTTTAATATTATTAAAAGTTTTTTACTTGCCCATTTTTCCTCACATGTTTGTTTTTTGGCTTTGGGTTTCTCATTTTTCTCATTTTCTTTTTACTTAGCAATAGCAATAATATTCTAAAAATAAATAAATAAATAAATTTTTAGTTTCGTCCTTTCATACTGTTAGGGGTCATTTTTTTGTCGCACCACGTGTCGAGGTCCGATTGGGCATCTTCATTGACCTGGGTTTTAGTTTGGGGAAGTCGAGTCCACTACTCGCATCACCATAGTGATGGCAAAGGCTAGCAGTGCGTCCTTGGAGATCCAGCCACTCTGTCAATAACAAAAGTGAGAAACAAAGTCTCCAAAGAATTTATATAAACAAAAATCATACAAAATAACTCATAAAGGAGGATATTAAGAGTGAAGAATGGAGGAGAAAGGGACTTCCTCATTTGTGCACTCAGTTGTTTATCCCATTTACTAGATGTAGTTCTTAGAAATGTTGGAGGTATTTTATAGCTGCTGAATGTATTTTTCTGTATTTTCTCTCTATTATATGTATTTATGAGCTACTATATGAGTTTTGAGTGTTTTTGGATATGTATGGGAGCTGTTTTATATGTATATGAGTTTAGGAGGTGGTGGTGTATATAGTTTTGGAGCTGTTGGATGTATTTGTCTTTGGTTTTGGTTGGACTAAGCCATTTTCTCCCTAAGCTCTAAGCTCTTGGTTGAAGGTGTTGGCTGAAAGTCAAGCCTTGTAATGGTTACCCTCTCTACATAGGAATTCTCCTTTTTTCTTATAGAAAAGTCTTAAGCCATAATAATAACCCTTAAAGATGGGTTTTATTTGCTGTGTAATAAAAGAGATTGATTTATTTAACAGGTTACTGTAAGAAACTGGTCAAACATGATTTTAACCAAAAGAAGATAATACGTTTGACAAGGAGTGGGATGCTCCCTTCCCTAAGGGGTAATATGTGTTCTGTAGCTGCCTGATTTGCTAAAATACGACAGTTATAAGGGGTGGCTGTATTGGGTGTTTATTTCTATCCATCAATTATTAAATATTATTCAACAGATTTATCTTTTATCCAACACATACAATTTTCTATCTAGCAGATATATGGACCATTTTAATAATAACTGAGTTTTGCACATTATGCCGGCTAAGGGTTCAATGGGTTTTACGGCTATTCTAAGCCAACACGCGAGTTTATTATTGAACCCAAAACCAATGAAAAATGTCCCTTATACCCTCCAAACCACGCCTCCTAATTTTCCCCATTTCTTGGCCTTTTTCCACATGTGGGCTTGGTCCACATGGTGAGGCCAAATAAAAATCTAGGTCTAAGCCTAGCTGTAACTTCTTAAATGGTATTGGGTTTCAAAGATTTGGAACTGATTATGAAACAATGTATTTAATTGGCATGTACCTTATTTTCTATTAGGGCTTGCTAAAAAACAGTCTCTAACACATACATATAGTATCTGCTCAAGAGTTTAGGTTAGAAACCTCCTATTTGAATCTCTCTCTCTCTCTCTCTCTCTCTCTCTCTCTCTCTCTCTCTCTCTCTCTCTCTCTCTCTCTCTCTCTCTCTCTCTCTCTCTCTCTCTCTCTCTCTCTCTCATATTTAGAGTCTTGATAATTAAATAGCAAGGGAGAGGCAAAGAGACGTGTATAAGAACCAAATAGGGAAAAAAATACTAATCAATAGTAAAACAAAAGACCCCATACAAGACTAAAACGGAAAAAAGAGAGAGAAAAAACAATAAAGTGCTATAGTCCATGAGTCCACATGTGTCGTGACTATCATTTATATAATTTTTTTCTTTATAATACCTCGGAATTTAAAGAGAGAATATTAAAAAAAAAAAAAATCTTTCTTTACCGTACCTTGAAATTTTCATGTAATAGTTTAGTTTTAAATCATAAGATTTTTTTTATTCTTGAATAATAAGTTCTTTTGCAAGATGAAATTATTTGTTTAGGCCCTAGATAGTAGCAATAATAAGCCCATCCTATAAGCAAATTAAGCACTTGAGGCCCACAAAAAATTAAAAAAACTCACTGCAAAAAAAGGCCCCAAATTTAAGAAAAAAAAAAAATACCCACACGCTCCAATTTAAAGGAATTTTGGAATAAAGAGAAAAGAAAAAAGAAAAAGAAAAATCGTTGAAGTCAAGTGGCTTCAGTTTTCTTCTTGATCGGTCTCTTTTTCTCCATTTTTTTCTTTCTCCTCAGCTCCTCACGGCTACACTTGCAGTGGTTCTCCAATTCTTCTTCTTCTTCTTCTTTTCTCTCTCTTTTAATTTTTTTGTTCTTTTTTGGTGTCCACGTGAGTGACTGTTACTGACCAAATTTAACCTTAGTGAGATATTTTCAATTCTCACCTACCAAGCCACCCACGTGGCCAATTATTGTCCTTATGTTTTTTTTCTTTTATTTTTTCTTTTTTTAATGACTTTGCTTTTTTTCCCCTTAACTCTATTATTATTATTGGACTAATTTATTGGGTCAATGAGTGATTAAGATATGATGTTATAATATAATTTTTCTCTTTCTCTAAGCCATATAATTTTTTTTTTCTTTCTAAATCTCACTTTAAAAAAAAAAAAAAAATCTATTACATTTTTTTATCCTCAGATTTACAAATTCCTTAGGTGCCAAAATGCAAGTGTGATCAATAATTAGCAAGAATAAAATTCCAATAATTTAATAAATATTAATTTAATATAATATAAAATAGTTTAAAAGCCCCAAATTAGGATTTGGCTTGAGGCCCCCAAAATGATTGAGACGTCCTGAGAAAGCGTTTAATTCACTTGATGTTATATTACAACGCAATGTTAGATTCCTTGAATCACATCATGGGAATATAAGATTACAGTGTTTGGTTCGTTAGTCACATTCTAATGAGATTCCCTTAATGTATCATTCCTATATTTGGTTGGTTCACAATATTCACCAAATTAATAAAAAAAATTATAAATTGATTAAAATAATCTAAAAAACTAAAAAATAACAAAAATACCATTGACATCATAAAAAGTAACAAAAATACCATTTTTATTTTAGGTTTTAAGGATATTATGGTCATTTTCAGATATTTCGGGAGTATATTGGTCATTATAGAGGTTTTATTGATATTTTGATCAATTATGAGATTTAATAAGTATTTTGGTCATTTTTATGGGTATTTTAGTTATTTTAAGGTATTTGAGAGTATTTTAGTCATTACATTAAGTGAACCAAACGCCAGCATAGTACACTTTGACTAAAAAAAATGGAAAACTTGAATTCTCTATTTCCCACAATTGGCTGAACTGAAAGTTTTTTTTTTTTTTTTTTTTTGCTAAATGATACCTTCATTAAGAAAAGAGGAGGAGCATATCTCTAAGCCAAGCCTCTTTTACGGAGGGAGGGAGATTGTCCTTAGAACAACAAAATGGAAGATGGTGAGAGATAGCAACCTTAGCAATGGTGTCAGCCACCTG
>OU015771.1:303902-322712 GCA_907173295.1 Fagus sylvatica
AAAACTGATGTGGAACAGCCACATCAATTAAAATAACAAATTAACCATCAAAATAAAATATAATAAAAGTGTATTAAAAACTGATGTGGAACAGCAATTAAAATAACAAATTAACTATCAAAATAAAATATAATAAAAGTGTATTAAAATTAAAAACATTAGTATTTTGAATAATAAATAATGAAATATGTCTAAAGAAGTACCACTTAAGATAATAAATAAATAAAAATATCAAAAAGCAATTAAAATAACTAAATTAACTCAAAAGTCAAACCAAAAAGGAAAGCAAAAAAAAGCAAAGAAAAGAAAGGTTGCAGAGAGAGTCAGAGAGAGAGAGGGAATGCGGAAAAAACAAAAAAGAAGAAGAAGAAGAAGAAGAAGAAGATGAAGGGGAAGACGCAGAGATAGAGAGAATGGGCGGAAAGAAGAAAGAAGAAAGAAGAAAGAAGAAGAAGAAAGAAGCAGGACAGCAGAGAAAAAAAAAATAAAAAAAACAAGAAAGAAAAGCGGAAGAGGTACGCGTATATATGCGGCGGCCCTGTGGTGGTTCTCTCCTCTCACCGCGATGCTAATGGACGCCATCCAGCGATGCCTCATGTTTGAAGATCGCGATGAGACGGCAAGGCAGGGAAGGGCAGTGGCCGAGTGGTTACGCATACCGCCAGGGGGCGGCGGGCCTGTAGTGGTTCTCTCCTCTCACTGCGAGGGTATTCTCGACTTTTCAAGTCGCCGTGGAAGACAGTTCTGGGTGGAGGACGGACTTTTGATGAGAAAAAGGAAAGGGGCACCGATTGTTTGTACGGAAGCTTGGAGATTTTAGAAAGGTACTCCTACGAGAATTTCATGACGAGCGGTTTAAATATTTTGTTAAAGATTTTTTTGTTAAATTAATGCTATCAAACTAATTGGGTGTTTTAATTATTGATGTGTTAATATGCCACATCAGTTTGTAAGACAAGCTCATTTTCATGCTTCAGCAGTAACAACGTTTGGCTTTTCCATTTTATTTTGGGTAGTTATCATGTTTTCTTCAACTGTCTTCAGATTTCTTTTTCCTTTTGTTTTCCTGTTTTACGTTTCCTCCTTTATATTTTCTTCAACTGTCATCACTTTATTGTGAATTTCAATTTTCTCTTTTCTCCTGGCGAAGCAATAACAGTGACAAGGTTTTGATTGCTATTGCTGTTTGGCCAACTTGGGTAGCCGTTGCTGTGTCTGAGAACTTACGAAAGGTATGTCTTGCGTAAATGCCAATTGTATTTTCCTTCTTAGACCAAAATTTTCTCCATTTATATGTTCTCTGAGGGAATTCTGTTATAACAGTGACAAGGTTTTGATTGCTATTGCTGTTTGGCCAACTTGGGTAGCCGTTGCTGTGTCTGAGACCTTGCGAAAGGTATGTCTTGCGTAAATGCCAGTTGTATGTTTTACGTTTCCATCTCCATCCACTACCATTAGGCTTTTCCTAATATGTTTCAAATATTGTTGTATTGGCATTGTGCTATTGAGAGGAATAATGTTTGTCTCTTAAGATCATGAGAAAGGGGATGGAAATAGTTGGATTTCTTTCTATGGTCATATTTTGGGTTGCTTTGTCAATAGTCTACATTGTCTAGGCGTCAGGTTTGAATTAGTAGTTGGTGAATTGGATATGAAATGAGCCCAATGCCTTTGCTGGCTGTACTTAACTGCACTTAGTTGACATGGAAATTATTTGCACTTTGATGTGGTCAAAGTGACCATGTCCTTAAATTACATAATGACATGATTGTAAGATGCAATGAGGTTGGTATTTCAAAGAAAGAACATTTGAAGTCTGAAAAGATTTGAACAATACAAAGTAAAAAATACTCTGGATCCAAGGTATTACCCATTTGGGCTCAGGAATGTGCATTTACTATGTAGCCTACTGACTAGATCAAACAATGAGAAGCCAAGAACAAGAAAATGTCAAATATTGGGCAAAGGAAAACATATCAGTCTCTTATGCTATCTGAAATCATTTTAGCTAACTCTGAGTTGTATCACTGATAGAATTCCCTGCAAACCCCCAGAAATCTATACACACTAAATCAATGTGGAATCAATATTGTGAAACTCCATTGACATCCTCAATAGACTCTAAACCCCATCTAAAAGACCATACGCATGCTATTAGGGTCTTGATTTTGTGAGAGTTGAGATAACACCTTCGGAGAGTCTCTTTGCAGGGCTTGATACAACATGTTGGAACACCAGGTAAATCTTAAAAGCTTAAGCCAATAGGTTTGGGGCAAAAAAATGCTATGCTAGCCACTCACTTTTGTCACTACTATTTGATGTGGGACTTGACCACAACCACAACACCCACACATGCCCTACTTTGATTAGGTCATATTACATAAGCAGGAAAGGCAACTATTAAGCTAAACTTTTTCAGAACATAATCACAGGGTTGTCTTTAAACACATTAGTGCAAAGTATTTGGAACAAACTTCTGATGAAAGCACATATAAAGGAATTTATTTGAAATAAAACTACATAGTAGTATAGTACCTTCATGAAGTCAGATAAACCCAACAAAGAATTCTTTGTGTAGACTGCTTCCTCAAGGACTTGGGTCAGAACTTGCTGTATCAGGCACCATTAAATCCACACATGCAAAAAGGATATGTCACCAGCTGATTCGAAGTATCATACTTCTTTAAGTTTCAGTACAACTATATTTGCAGTAACCAATATGAACTCCAAACTTTTTAAATTTCAAGATCAGACATGCTGTTCCAGATCAGCAATATGAAATTTAATGTACTATATTGTGTATATAAATTACTATTATTTAGAACCATTAAATATATCTAAAAAAATTACATCAAGTCAAATTTAATAATTAACTACATTAAAAATAGAAAACCCATACAAATTTTCTTATTAGTCCATTATACAGATGTATATTTTTGCTGTTGTCATCTGTAATCCAGGGATTTCTCCATGGCATTGCGTTAAAGATATTTCTTAAATTCACTCCATAACGTCTATGACTATGTCCAAGATAGTATGATCAGCATTTAGAAAAAAGTATTAAATTAGACAAATGCTTCGGATTTCAAGAGCATACTATTTATGAAAGTGGCATCTGTTCTTAGTCCCTGTAATGTTCCTTCTTGCTTTTGTGTCATAGTGTAGATAATTTCCAATTGTAGATAATAACCATATCATTTACTTCCATTCTGCAATCAAAAGGCCACTGGAGATAATCAATACAACTCATTTTGGCTTTGGCATGTTAAAAAAACTATTAATTATTAAACCCTAAGTATTGGAGACCTGAGCCATTAAAAGAAATAGCTTTTCTTATATAAATTGTATAGCTCTGCACCTTTGATGGAAGGCAATTAATTTGATGATACATTCTTCAAGGATTTTCTAACAACAACTGACCTCCCTCTGTTGTTCAGATATATATTGTCCTGACAAATCCCGCAAAACTTCCAACATGTCATTGAATGTGACTCTCCCATTGCAATCCGAATCATACACCTTAAAAATAACTAGGAAAAAAAAGAGACGCCAAATTGAAATTCAAAAGAAGAAAACAATCAAACACATCTAGAAATATGGCTTTACAAAACTATAGCAAAAATGAGTTGTTACGACATTATATTCAACTTTCTGCTGCAATGTACTAAATGCAGACAAGAATGCCAAGAATTCCTTGAAGTTCAATCCATCCAACATCCTCAACAATCTCTGGAAGACGAATAATGCAATAAACATTATTAACATCCCATTCAGCACAAGAAAAAAATAATATTCATAATGAAACCAATTGCCAAACGCAAAGAGAACAAAAGAAAAAAAGAAGTTGAACTCTATTAACACCACACCTGAAACAAAATCTTGACACGCTCAAGAGGTGCAACCACGGTCTTGGCAAAACCACCAGCAACTCCCCCAGCAACCAGTTCTTTTACAAACAAAGGCATGGCATCTATAACCCCATCAAAGAACATGCCCATGTCTCTTTCTTCTCTCTTCTTCTCACCAAATCTGTCAGTGAATCAGAAAAGAAGAATTGATACGTTTCTGAGGAGTGCAGAAAGTTGTGGTTTTTATATGTTTTGGACATCTGACAAGTTTTGGAACAGCTCATCGTGCTTTTTTGGAATTTTTTACTGTGTGTCAAAAGATGACAACTCATTGGTTGTTAAGTTTTGTTAAGGTATTTCCGGTTCTATTTGGTGTGCAATTGTTGGCAGCTGTAAGTTGAAATATGTCAATAAAAAAGACGGTAGAAAACAGCAAAACAAAAAATTATTTTAGAAATACAGTGAAAGAGATAGAATTAAACAAAAGCTTAGAAAATACCTTCAAAGCATCTTCAATGGTAGGAGTGCTTTCATTGATGAAACTTCTGTGCAAGTTGATCTAAATAAAAAACATAAAACAAGAAGAAGTCACACTTAAACAATTTCACAAACAATGCAAGACATAAAAACTAAAATATATTGTTGACTCTTCTCTTCTATTTTTAAGGTTTCTATAATTTGTTTTGTAGACAAAGTTGCGCATTGGATTGGCAGAGCAGACCCTATTAGCTGCATTGAGTACAGCTGCTGTATATACTGAAAAACATTCTACACCACCTCCAAACATCCAGTCTCCTTTAGAAGAGGTCAGTTTCTGTTCTTTAGATCTGGAAACATGCTGCGAATTAATTGATAAGTTTTAAATAATATTTCGGCTAAATCTCTCTCTCTCTTTTATTCTTTATGTCAAAAACCCTTCTTTACAATTATCGTTTCTCATTTAAAATTTCTTTATAGAAAAGAATAATGGAAATTGCAAGAGTTGCACGGCAAAGAAGACGGATTATTATGTATAAGAAACGACTCAAGAGAAAAGGGTATGATGGCCTAAGAAATCAATCGAGGATTAGTTTCGTTAGTCCTATGTCTTTATTAAGCCAAAATACTTTCAGAAACCTACGTGATACAAATGGTCAATCTGTTATCACTCTTGACAATTCGTTGCATTTAGCTGGTCAAAGTTCTAACATTTGTACGACAAAAGGTTTGACAGTGCTTTAATTCAATTTACTAATTTATTCTTAAAACATTCATATTTGAACATATGAATCTTAATATATTTTCATCTACGTTTTTTAGAGATTGATGTTGATATGGAAGAATTTATTGGCGAATCTGATTCAAACATAGTTTTAAATGAAAGTTCAGAAGAAGATGGATTCAACTATTTTGGAAATTCTGAACAAAACTATGATGCAGGCAGTGATAGTTGTTATGAAGACATCCCAAGTAAATTCTTGAACTAAATTGATTCAGGAAAAAAAAATTATTAACTTATGTAATCTTTTTACATACCATTAGGTTTTATCCAATATATATTTTTTTTTTCATATAGGAAAATTTACTGAACCTTGGAATTTTGGACGACCTTCTTATGTATGTGAGTATTGTGGTGCAATATTATGGTATGAAGAAAGAACGATAAAATCTAAGAAGCCTGTTATCCCGAAATTCTCTCTGTGTTGTATGGAGGGTAAGGTGCAGTTGCCTTTGTTTAAGAAACCACCTACTGTTCTTGATGAACTGTTAGATAATGCTGGTGGGGAACGTTCCAAAAAGTTTAAGACACAAATAAGAAGTTATAATGCCATGCTTGCAATGACATCAATGGGTGGTAAGGTGGATACTAGAGTTAACGATGGAAGAGGTCCTTACATTTATAGACTTAATGGTCAAAACCACCATAGGATTGGAACACTTATTCCTGCTGATGGTCAGAATCCCCATTTTGCGCAGTTATATTTTTATGACACAGAAAATGAGGTTCAAAATAGAATGAATGCCTTGCGTAGTAGTCAATCTAATAGCAACCTCGATCCCTCTATTGTTGATACATTGGTTAAGATGTTGGATGAGTCAAACATATTGGTAAAGCTATTTCGTATAGCTAGAGATCGTTTTAAAGAAGGTGATATTCACCACTTAAGATTACGTCTTATTGGCTCGCGATCAACTGATGGAAGAGAGTATAATCTTCCCACCTCTTCTGAAATTGCTGCAATTGTTGTTGGTGATATTGGTGTTGAAAATGAACATCGTGATGTTATTGTGGAGTATAAAGATGGTGGATTAAAAAGGATCAATGAGTTGCATCCATCATACATGGCATTACAGTATCCTTTACTATTTCCATATGGTGAGGATGGTTTTAGACTTGGTATTTTGTATAGAAATGTTAATGGAAGGATACATAACACTAAAGATTTTATTACAATGAGAGAATATTATGCATACAGATTACAAGAACGTGAAGGTGAGGGCCATACTTTGATATATGGTGGCAGGTTATTTCAACAATTTGATGTTGATGCTTACACATGTATTGAAGGAGCTCGACTTATGTGGGTCAGGCGAAACCAGCGTAGATTAAGGATTGAATTGTATAGTGGATTGAAAGATGCAGTTATGAGAGGAGATACTACACCTGCATCTACTGGGAAAAGAATTGTTTTACCTTCCAGTTTCACTGGCAGCCCAAGATATATGATTGAGAATTACCAAGATGCAATGGCGATTTGTAGATGGGCAGGTTATCCAGATTTATTTATTACATTCACATGCAACGCAAAATGGCCAGAGATTAGAAATTTCCTATCTATGAATACTGGACAAAAAACCGAAGATCGACCTGATGTAGTTGCAAGGGTTTTTAAGATAAAACTTGATCAATTGTTATATGATTTGAAGCATGGTCGACACTTTGGAAGAGTCATTGCTGGTAATATAAATTGGTTTCTTTTTAATAATTTTTAAATACATTATAACTTTTCTGTACTAATATAATTAAAAATGTATTTTTCTTCCAGTGGTCTACACTATTGAATATCAAAAGAGAGGACTCCCTCATGCGCATATATTGCTTTTCTTACATCCTGATGACAAACATCCAACACCAATAGAAATAGATAGGATAATTTTTGCAGAAATTCCTAATTGGAACAATATTTAACAAAGAGCTTAGGAGGTTCCCAGTAGATAGTTCATCAAGTCTATGGTAGAGTGAATTATTTTCAGGTGCTGAGAATGTGGCCTGGTCAAAGGTCTGACATCTCATAAATTCTAGAAAGAAACTGAATATTGTCAAGATCAGTAGATAGTTCATCAAGTCTATTGTCAAGATCATAGAAGATCATCAAGAAGCTATACATTGAATCCCATATAATCGAAGACAAATTATATCCATTTACCCAACAAATGTGTATTCCATGCTGGCATAACCCTTACTTCTGGACTTCAGCTGGTCAAAGAAATCACCTACCATCTGTAATATAAAGATTACAAAACAAGTAAGGTAAAAAAGAATAAAATGGAACAGGATGCTATAAGAAAAGCAAACATTAGTTAAACAGAGATCTACAAGGGAGTTGATCAAGGCAACTTGGATACAATAATGCAAACAGATGATGATTTCTATAAAAATAATCATGGCCCATTCATTTTAATAATCACTTCAACAATGGTGAAAACTTTTAGAGGTAAGCTTTCAGTTAACAACTTAGAAACAATAGAAAGATGTTATATTTATAATCTTAATTGATTTTGTTTAACTATTTTGTAGGTGATTACAATTTATCATCAACAAGTGCAACAAAAATCTACATCAACCTTGAGATTCCTGAAGTTGAAAGACTTCTTGACAAGTAAACACACTATCATTCTTTATTTTTATTATAACAACATTATGTAAACTAACAAATAATAATATAACATTTTCAGGAGTATATTGCACAACACCACTGTATCGAAAGTTAAGGAAATAATGGTAGAACGACCATTGAAAGTTTCAGATAGAGAACTTGCACTTACATAATAGGAAAACAGTGGCTGAAATAAAGGAAATGGAATGGAACTCAGAGACAAAGGTATCAATTACAATAAATCGTTTTAAATTAAATGTCATATATGAATATTAAATTGTATTATTAAAAATAAATAATCTATATATTGCAGGAAATATTTGTGACATGCATAGCCAAAATCATAAATGTCAACAACAGATTTGGATGGTATTATATTGCATGTATTATATGCAAGACCAAGGTTAAACCTACAAAAAGTTTCTTATGGTGTGAGCGTTGTAAAGCTGAGCCTAAATTTGCAGTACCGAGGTAAACAAGAAATTAGACTAAAAAACAAACAAATTTATATAAATTACCAAACTTATATATATATTCCTTCTACTAACAATTTTGCAAATGAAATAGCTATAGGATACAAACTGAAGTAGAAGATGCAACGGGGTCAACAACATTCATTCTGTTTGACAACGGGGTTGAAAAGATTATACCGAAGACTGCAAAGGAACTTGCAGAAATGCAAGATGAGGTAATTATGAACTCAAAATTTTTAATTAAATCTATACATCATATTCTATCTTCTTATAACTTTATATTCTATTTGTACAGAATTTGAATGATAATAACCTGCCAAAGGAACTGGAAAAAATTATTGGAAAGGAATATATATTCCAATTGCGCCTTGATGAATATAATTTGAAATATGGAAGGGAGAATTACACCGTCTCAAGAATATTTGATCCTGATATATCAGAGAAAAATAGTACCTCAAATGAAGCTGAAATCAAGAAGGTAACAGTTCAATACATTTATCTTATAATGAATTCTTTGGTTTTTTAATGCCATAACGAATTTGTGACTTTAACGCATATAAATATGTATCTTGGCTTCTTTTTTTTCTTTTTTTTTTGAGAAAAGGTTTATAATGGCTTTTTAACTTTGATGATTCTTATTTTGATTTATTGTTTTTTGTGTCTTCACATTCAAGGAGATTGACCAGTAACACAAAGTCGATTATGGCTTTGGACTAGATTTATATTTTTCATGTTTGGGGTACTTTTGGTTGATTAATTTTTTGAAGGTTTGGGTTTGATTATGTTTTTAACAATATTAATTGTCAATCATTACAGGAAATTCCAATTAGATGTGTCGGAACTTCAAAAAGTGACAACTACTACAATAATCAGAAAACATATGCTGACAAAACAATGGATGAATATTCTCCAGTGAGATTGCCAATAAATGTGGAAAATATGCAATCAGATGATGACAACATGACAATACAAAGGATTCAAAAGCGTTCAAAGGCTACTCAAGAAAAGTCATCAAAGAACAAAAAGCTTAGAAGTGCAAAAAATAAGGAAAAGTGTTAAAGATGAAAAAATAAAAAGTTATTACAAACCATTGTTATTTGTTAACACAATGTTTTATATTTACTCTATACAATGTTTAGTTGATTTATGGAGGTCTCAAACAAGTAATATTATTGTGAAGTAAATCTGTATTATCTGTATTATTTTGGTATTTTTCTATTTGATTATAATGGATTGATTGATTATCTGTATTGTATTTCTGAATATTAATATAGATGATTCCGCGCTTTGCGCAGGTTATATGCTAGTAATATATAATAGCAGAAGACAAGAGTGCCTCAAATAATGACAAGTGGCATGTTATTAATTGTTTTTATTTCTCAAGTGATACATTGTTTTAATAATTTGACTTATCTAAAATATATTAAAGTGTCTTTCTATTATTTAAATTTGTCAAGTAATACGTTGTTTAAAAAAATTCTGCCAAGTGGTATGTCTATCTATTATGATACATTGTTTAGATAAATTAACTTAAAGCATTTTATTTATGAAGTCGTTTCGGTGTGAGTTAAATATAAAATAAAATAATCATCATCTTCATTATTTAACATTTCTTCAGTTCTCTGAACAGTTTTTTTCTTTTCTCTTAGACAATCCGTTAGTCTGCCTCCGGCTCTCTCTCTCCCCTTATTTTGATTTTTCCTCTTCTTCAATTAATAAATTTCCTCTCTCCCTCCTGACCAAAAACTGTACCAGCAATATAAACCACTCTCTTCATTACAAACCATTCCTTTCATACTGCACAATTTTGAGAAAATGGTCTCAGAACACAAAGTGCGGCTTCATGGTCTCAGAAAAAAAAAAAAAATCACATTAACAACTTCATCGGATTGGGTTGTTGCTTTACAGGTCTATCTTTCTCTCTTTCTTCCTTTCTTTCTTTCTTTGGGGTTTGACTTGATTTTGATTTCTTTAGGGTTTTATTTGATTTTGTTTAAGGTTTGATTTAGAAATTGAATTAGCTTGGTAGATCGTTTCTAATTCTCAAACGTCTCCTTCAATATATCTCAATTTCTCATGCCATTGTGAAGGTTCTCTTTAATATTTGCGGATGTTTTATTTCCGAATAACAGAAACATATTTGCAATTTTTATTTTATTATTATTATTTTTTATCTATCACCAAAGCAAAAACCCCCACGACTCCTCTCTCTTCTTCAAATTTCCAAGGTATCAATTTTTGTTTAAATTATAATTTTTTCGTTCTAGATTGTTCTCTGCTTTTTGCTTTGATTTTCTTATTTATAGTCTTTGATTTGAATCGCTTATAGCTTTTGGTTTTTGGATCGCATAGTGGTTCGTTGCAACGGTGTTATCGTAGATCATTTTTTTTTTTTGGGTTTAGTGTTTTGATCTGATTCTGGATGATTGATTATTGTTTTCTGCTTGATTTGGATCTGAAAATATGGATTTAGTTGATGATATTGTTGTTGGATTTGGAGTAGTAATTGTATTTCATGGTTGAGCTTTATAGTTCTTTTTCAGATCTATGAATGAATCATTTGAATTTAAATGTCACTTTTTAATTGAAAAGTAAAGCTAGGATGACACCACAAAATATATTTTACAAAAATATGATAGAGCTTTGGACCTGTTCTTAGTAAATTACTTGGAGTCAGGGGTATTGTGTAGGTATTAGATTCTTACTCGGTTATGAGATCCTTCAATTCAATCTATGTTTTTGTTAGTTGAATGCTAGAATAAAGAAATAATGGAAATCAGCCCTCAAAGTGTTCGACAAAATGTCTGGAGATCCATACCAAGCAAAAGTCCACAGATGCAGCCCTAAGTACATAGCTTTGTGTAACTAAGCAAAAGTCCACAGGTGCGATTGTACTGGTGACTTCTGATTATAATAATGTGTTAATTAGTTTATGTAGGTGTAGTTAATTTACTGTAAACAATGTATTATATAGTTTTTCACAGGATATTGCAGACATAATGCATTTTCTCCCTTTTTCTTTTATGTGTAACGCAGTAAGGTGCTTGATTATGCAGTCATTTTTGGGAATTGGGTGGAAGAATTATGGAAACTGTGCAAAATCAGTGCCTGAAGCTTTTGTTCTTGGTCCATTCATGCAAGGGTTGAATGACCCAGTGCACCACAAATATTTCGGTTTGTTCTCAACTTGATTGGTCTCTACACTAACTTCACTCTTCAAGCATATTTGATACTGTTGTATTCTATTATAGGCAATTTCTTTTGATAACTAAGTACACAGCTTTGTATAACTAAGTACACAAAAATTATGATTCTATGCCCCTTCCTTTTCTTCTTTTATTTTTCTTTGTTACTATTCAGAGCATTCTTGAGTACTCCCATGACAGCAAACAGATTTGACACTTTCTTCTCTTTAAACCCCTTCCCTTAACTATTATAAGCCTAAAAGCCCACATATATTACATAACAATTAGTCCTGAATTTGTCCTTCAAATGATTTTTTTTTTCCATGTGCATTTAGGCTTACTAGGCGATCAACGTAATAAGAACCTTAAGTTAAGATTAAAAAAAAAAAGTCCAGGTTTAATTTTGTATTGTTTTTGATTGATTTTGTGGGGTTTGTGTTTGATGGGATTTTGTGTTTGGGTTTAAAATCAGATTGGGTTTACTGTTTATGACTTCATGTCATATTACATATTGCTCTGGACAGACCACTATTTATGTCTGCAGACAGAGCATCATCTAAGATATACCATGAAGTTGTCCACTTATTGGAATGGTTTTGTTTAACTGTTCTTATGGAGAGCCATTGGTTTGAGTTAGTAGAGTAGAAAATAGAGGAAATCTATAAGAAATTTATCAAAATGATTCAAGACTATGGAAATTGGTAAATATTAA
This sequence comes from Fagus sylvatica, assembly GCA_907173295.1. Classification (NCBI taxonomy): domain Eukaryota; kingdom Viridiplantae; phylum Streptophyta; class Magnoliopsida; order Fagales; family Fagaceae; genus Fagus; species Fagus sylvatica. Next base: position 315,978 of record OU015771.1, read on the forward strand.
TATGATACTTTAGCTATTGTACTGGTGACTTCTGATTATAATAATGTGTTAATTAGTTTATGTAGGTGTAGTTAATTTACTGTAAACAATGTATTATATAGTTTTTCACAGGATATTGCAGACATAATGCATTTTCTCCCTTTTTCTTTTATGTGTAACGCAGTAAGGTGCTTGATTATGCAGTCATTTTTGGGAATTGGGTGGAAGAATTATGGAAACTGTGCAAAATCAGTGCCTGAAGCTTTTGTTCTTGGTCCATTCATGCAAGGGTTGAATGACCCAGTGCACCACAAAGATTTCGGTTTGTTCTCAACTTGATTGGTCTCTACACTAACTTCACTCTTCAAGCATATTTGATACTGTTGTATTCTATTATAGGCAATTTCTTTTGATAACTAAGTACACAGCTTTGTATAACTAATTACACAAAAATTATGATTCTATGCCCCTTCCTTTTCTTCTTTTATTTTTCTTTGTTACTATTCAGAGCATTCTTGAGTACTCCCATGACAGCAAACAGATTTGACACTTTCTTCTCTTTAAAACCCTTCCCTTAACTATTAAAAGCCTAAAAGCCCACATATATTACATAACAATTAGTCCTGAATTTGTCCTAAGAAATTTAGCAAAATGATTCAAGACTATGGAAATTGGTAAATATTAATATGATACTTTAGCTATTGTTTTCAATTCAAGCACATGACTTCAAGGTATAGTAAGATTTATTTCTCTTAAAAAGATGCAAATGAAATTGTTCAATTCAAGCACAAAATGTTGATCTAAACTCTCAAGTCTCAACTATGCTTTGCCCAAATAAATATTTATATTCTGTCCTTTTCCTGCTAAGTTAATAGGAAAGATTAAAGAATCAGATATGATGTACTTGATCTTAGACCATTTTTTACGAAGGAGCAAATAAAGGAGGAACATACTCTCCTGTGGGTGCCTCAATAAACTGATGAAGCTGCTGAAGTGCTGTTCCAGTAACAACGCTTCCAAGAAACACATTAACAAGTATGAATAGATGATATTTTTGAGCTGATCTCATCTCCAATGATGAGAGTGATATAAAACCTTCTATTTTGGACATAGTCATAAGAATTTTTGGAAGTAGAATAAGAAATATCTTTAACGCAATGCCAGGGAGAAATCCCTGGATTACAGACTTGACAACATCCCTGCAAAAATATTTCAAGCATTTCAAGTCTTAGTTATAATTGATACACACGATAAGAAAATTTGATATGGGTTTTCTATGTGTTTAATGTAGTTAATTATTATACATTTGACTTGATGTAATTTTTTTCAGATATATTTCAATGGTTTAAATAATAGTAATTTATATACACAATATAGTACATTAAATTTCATTATAAATTTAGTTACAATACCTACAGATTAACATATTTTACTGTTTTTGTTATTCATATTAAATAAGTGTATCCCGCGCATTGCGCGGGTTATACGCTAGTATAAATTAAAACTCGAAGAAGAGAGAAAGTTTTTTGGCTCCTCCAAAGCCTGCCACGTCAGATTTCCTCTTCCTAGAAAATTCTACCTCTATTTCACTCTCTCACACACACTTCCTTTCTCTCTCTCACACACGTTTGCCCCAATTAATAATTAATTAATGCTTAATTATTTTTGTTGGGCTTTTATTATTTTTAAGTTTTTTGCCTTTTGAGTTTTGACGCTTTCATTTTTTTTTTTCCTATTAAAATATTTCACAGTTGAAAGGGAAATGTTTTTTTTTGGGATTTTTGACCATAAGAGTCAGGTATAGCAAGCTTGATCTAAAAATCGAAATTATAGTACAATACATTCTAAAACTTGCTAATCTGGTATAGTACAATACATTCTAACGAATATAAACCAGTGTCACCTTTCAATTCCCACTTTTTATTCAAACTGGATAACATCATGCCTCCCACAATTTAATTCCCTAAATTTTTTCCTAATTTAATTCTTTCCCATTTACAACCACAATTAATATTTTCTCCTATTTTAATTCATTCTCATTAATTTTATCCTTATCTGTAGAGATTTCCTAACCAATCACAATTAATTTAACAATCAAATTAATTAATTTGTTCCTCTCTTTTAATGCATGACTCCTCATCTAACACTATCCCTCTCCAATTCAAAGTTTCAAACCTATTTTCTCTCACTCTACACGTTTCTACTTCTTCTTTTTTTCCTTCCCCAACAAATGCAGCCTCCAACAAAAACGGAAATTGGATTAAGTTCTCTCATTTTTTCAGCTTCCCATTTACCCTATCAAGAAAAATGGTCTTTTGAGACGAACAACTTTCGTCACCCAACTTCTTCATTTCGTCACTAGAGTGATTCGGTGACGAACATGATTTCATCACATTAAGCTTGTCACTAAATGTTATAGTGACGAATTCTTTCGTCACCGAGTGATTTTATATAACCAAATAAACAAAACAATTGGTGACACACATGTGTCGTCACTTAATGTTTTCGTCACTAAAGATTTTATTTGTTGACGCAATATTTCGTCAACAAATAATTTTATTTTTATTTTTATTTTTTTAGTAAGACATGGAGTGACGATAGTATTTCGTCAACTAATGTTTTTGTCACCTAAAGATTTATGTGGTGACGAAATATTGCGTCACCAATTATTTTTTATTTTCCTTTTATTTTTATTTTATTAACTTTGGGGTGACGATAGTATTGCGTCACCTAAAGATTTATGTGGTGACAAAATATTTTGTCACCGATTATTTTTATTTTATTTATTAAGTTATGGGGTGACGATATTATTGTGTCACCTGAAATATTACGTCACCTAAGGCTTTATGGGGTGACGATATTATTGTGTCACCTGAAATATTGCGTCACCTAAGGCTTTATGGAATGACAATATTATTGTGTCACCTGAAATATTGCGTCACCTAAGGCTTTATGGGGTGACGATATTATTGTGTCACCTGAAATATTGTGTCACCTAAGGCTTTATGGGGTGACGAACATGGTTTCGTCAACAATTGTTTTTGTCACCTAAACATTTATTTGTTGACATAATAATTCGTCACCAAATATTTCCATTTCGTTTTGTATTTTTTATTAAGTTATTTGGTGATGAAACTATTTCGTCACCTAATGTATTAATTTTATATATATTATTTAAAATCCAATTTATGCAGCTTTCAACAATTTAAACCTGCTTATTACAATAACCTACCATAGACAAACAACACATCCATTAAAAACAAATCCATAAAACAAAACATTACTATCCAATTCATTTTAAAGATCACATCCTTCAAGAAACCATAAACATCTTGAAACACATCCTTAAAAAAACCATAAACAACTTAAAACATATCCTTAAACAATTTAAACTCTAAGATACTAGTTGCCATCTCCTCTATAGCTACTGGACGAGCTCCCCCCATTCCCAAAAGGTGTAGTGAAACCCTGACTCCTCAAAAACTCTAAGATATTAGCTGTCATCTCCTCGTGCCTTTTATTTGCCTCTTTAAGCTCAGCTATCTCAGAATTCGCCGCCTCTTTAATCTCTGCTATTTGGCGCTGAACGTCATCTTTAGACATACCAGATGAGGCAATAGTCCTAAGAGAGGATGAAGGCCTGATGCCAAGTCCCTTTACATAGCCAGATCTCGGCTTAAGTACCCTAACTGAAACCTCCTCTGGGGTCAAGGGAATCGCATCAGGATCGACAAGATGCTCCTCTTCAAGTCTTAGCATCTCTTCCTGCCATTTTGAAGGAAAAAAAAAAAAACCAAGCAAACAAACAAACAATCGCATTAGTAATATATATGGTGTTCTATTTTTACAAACATGATATGCCTAGAGTGATATACGTACATAATTCCTCTCAGCCTCCGATGTAATCCATTTTTTTTTCTTTGGATCGTAGTGGGTTTCGCGATAGATGACTGTTGCCTTAGGAAGTTGACCATCATTCTCTTCCATCTGATTAATTAATTTTCCAATGTTAGATCATATACATAGCTAATTGGGTATAACAAGTAATATACTAAGTTTTATGAAATTGAAAAAACACATACCCCCTCATGTACCCTAACCGCCAACGACTTCGATCCAACTCTATGTTTATTCTTGTCTGGATTTTCATTTCTGTTCTTTTTGTTTTTCAATGACAGTTCCTACAAAGGACCAATACCAATATATGATTATGAATCTCACAACAATGGCCAAAGATGCATAAAAATATTAATCCATTAAATATCAACCCACTGCATATGTATTCTTTAGATGAATTGCAGAACATACTTCACTTGTAATGAAACTTTATGCCATGATTTCATAGTTACCTTAAAGTCAGAGTCAGTCCACTTCTTGTCAATTAGTTCAATCCAATTCTCGGCCGTGACATTCTCTGGTGGGTGGTTTCTCACATATTCGTCTCCATGAGTCAGCTTGGCTTTCTTATACTTAGTGTGCAACCTGTAAACATGTTGTCTCAAGCTGTTGGCAAATTTCGTATTCAGTGATTTATTTACATCTACAGAGTCTCCCTGTAGATCAAACTTGTCCTACAAAGTGAAATATGTATTAGAAAATTATTGACAACATTAACAATACACCATAAAGGAGAAATCAATAATAACAATGATTTCAATAACTCTTGAACAAATACCTCTACACACTGATACATCGGTTGTTTGATGCTATCAGCAACTTTCTTCCACTTACGAACACCAATATTGGGCATGTTTTGACGCACTTGTACGCCAATCTGATTAACACACTTGGAGGCATTTTTTCCCACAGGTTTACGAAACTCTTGAGGGATGGGGACTGGTAGCTTTCCATCTTTGTCAAAGAGACGTTGAACCCCTATACCACGTGTCGGGCCACGGGTACGTGTGTTAGTTGATGCTGTTAAGAGAAAATATTAATTTCATTAGTATGTAAACAAATTATAGTAATATCATTATATCGTTACATATAAATATTCATACTAACATTAGTAAGTAAACAAATTATAGTCAGAACATCACATCATTATACATAACTTACCAACTGTGCCACCTGATGTACCCCCAATCTGAGCATCTACCTGAGGATTAGGTGGGATGGGAGAATCTTCCTCAGGACGTGACATCGGAGGTATGGCCGCAAGTTGGGCCTCCAAGGTAGTGTGCTGAAGTGGTGAACGTCGAATGCGTCCTGGAGGCATCTCTATGACCTAATGTAACAAACAAAATATTTCATCATTTTATAGTACCTCATGAATAAATAATTTTAACTAATCATTCCAAACACAATTACAAAGTATCACAAACACTAAATCACATGTAATACCTCATGCATAAAAGAATTAGATGACTCATCATCACTGTCACCGTCATCAGTAGACGGTACCTCAATACTAATTCTCTTTTTCTTCCCATGTGCACCCTTAGACTGACTAGAATCCATAGAAGCGGCCAATTTTTTCAGCTTCAAAGCATTCATTCTCTCTTGGTTCTGTTTGATTCTAGACATTCTTTCCATCTCATATTTTGTTAAATTATGAGTGCTTTTGCCCTTTTTGTTCATTTTTCGCAACTATAAATTGACATAAAAGATAAAATACAATCTTTATTCATAACAAGTTCTTTCCAAGAGCAAAAGATAAAATGATATGAAAAAATAATCAATATTAGCAAAATGTAAACCAACATATGGTATCTAATGCTTTCCATTTCCATACACAAATGAAAAAAAAAAAAAAAAAAACTGAAATCTACATATCATAATCCATATCAACGTCCATATCAACATCAGGTATGTCATGCTCTTCATCTTCATTGTTTCCCTCATGCTCTGCCATTGTTTCATCTGTTGGAATAACCTCAGCTTCAACGTCATCCCTACAATATCGATCATTATTAGCAACTTCGATAGGGACAACACCAGCTATGGTTTCTTGTTGGAAAGCATCATTAGCTTCCGTATCATCATTGGATTCTCCATCACCTACCTCTGGTACATCAAACACTCCCCTAAGTTGGACGCATTGCACAACTTGCCAATGTCCACCCAATTTGGTATCACGAAGGTAGAAAACTTGCTTTGCCTGACTAGGTAATATAAAAGGGTCATTTTGATACCACCGACTGGAGACATCAATACTTGTACAATGTTTTTCAGTTTGTATCGTTTTTCTTCTACCAGTATTACCCGTATTGTACCATTCACACTGGAATAAAACAACTTTATTATGACACATATACTCCAATTCCCAAATACTAAGCAAATGACCATAGAAGTCATGTATTTGTTCCTCATGGTCCCCTTCTACAGATACACCGCTATTTTGGCTTATACGACGGTTGTCTAGGTCCCTTGTATGAAACCTTATGCCATTGACTATGCAGACCGAGTACTCTTTCACTAGCAAATTAGGACCATTCGCTAATGCCCACAATTGGTCGGTAGCTTCTGGTGACCCATTAACTCTCAAACTATTCATCTATAACAACATGCCAAATACAATAACTTGATAACATTAGTAATGATCAAACTATATACATCTTTAAAATTGTTTAACAAATTACAAAATTTATAATGTCTTACACGTTCTTTAAACCACTTGGGAAACTCTCGTCGTTGTATTTGGGTTATGTCTTCACCATTTGGAGTATGTAATAGATTTTTGTGTTCTCTGTTCAATATAATGCGATTTATATTTAGCTAAGTATTGCTAATAATATGAAGGGAAACAATACGCAA
>OU015771.1:322812-367812 GCA_907173295.1 Fagus sylvatica
ACTAGTCGTAAACCCGTACGATGCACGGGAAACAGGAAACCTAATGAAAATGAGATCTAAAGAAATATTGGGTTATTTTTTTCTCTTTTTTGTTGATTTTTTTATTTTTTTTAGTTTAGAATATTTCAATTTTTATATCAAACTAAAATAAGAAATAGCTAAAGCAACAATATTAATTTATTTTAATGATTTTTCCATTACAAATTTCCATTGGTAACTTCATACCCACTTTGTTTGCAAAGAAACCTACTTTAACCAAAGAGTAGCAATGTTCGAAACAAAAACGAATTTACATACAAAACCAAAATAGATTTGCTCATAACCATATTGGAAGCTAAAATAAAGCTGTTTATTAAGCTAATAGATAGAACCATATTTTAGCTTGGGCAAACTGTTTTTTTTATTTTTATTTTATATATATATATATATATAGTTTATCTTGGACAAACTTTGAATTGTATGAACTATGAATTGCTCATAAATAATATTAAAATACCTAAACATTGAGTTACATTAAAGTTTGATTATAAGAGAAAAATTGTACTCCTTTTAACATCATTAAATAGAAGATCTCCATGCAAGACAATTTGGAATTCCTAGAGCAACCTAACCATACCTATGTAACAACTCCATTGTCAAAATAGCTCAATAATCGTATCAATTTTTTTTACAAACTCATTTGGGAAGGCTGCGTTGCAAATACTTTGAAATTTTTTCTGTGGCAATCTCAAACATTTGGAACTTCTTGTTGAAAGCGAAGAGATATGAGAGATACCACCACCATGCCCAACCTACGTCCACTCTCCAACTTCGCTATTGTGGTAGGTTCTAGAAATTACATTAAGCCATCAACAACTTGAAGATCTCAGTTTGGTTTCCACACCTCCGTTGTTTGCCCAAATCCCTACCAATAAAATTATAAGAAAAACATCCAAGAAAATACACACATCTTAGTGCATGACTATGTAAAATACAATGATAGACCTCCACAACTTGAAACACTTGAGCATCTTATAATCTAAAGAAACTGAGATATAAGATTTAATAGTTCGCAACGATTATTCCATAAAAAATCAAAAACAAAAACTACAACGTTTTCCTTTATTACACATACGCAAATAAACCAAGCCTACCATAAATGACTAAATGGCCTAGATTTTAGCTCGAATATAAGAAAGTTATAAATTAATAAATAAAAAAACTGAAAGTTCAAAATTTACATGGAACAAAAAAAAGCACTTACTTTGTCGATAATCCACGGACACATCTCATAGCATAATCAAGCATTTCTACTTATTAATACAAATTAGAGAAACTTTCAGGTTGGAGCAATAAAAGAAATCCTTGTCAATAGACATATCTAACTTCGTAAATGCACTTCATACTTATATCACTCTATTCCCTTTTAGGGCTAATTCACTTTAAGGTACAACAATGTTTAAGAACTAATGCTCAATGCATTGGCAAGAACTTATATATGTAGTGCAAGGTTATAAGCAGAGAGAAAGACTATGTGCAATTCATCTTTGGTAATTCCAAAGAAGAATAAACCAGAGAGACTAAATTCTTTTTTTGATGAATCAATTAAAGCAAGTTTTTATTGGCCCATGCAGTTCTCGAACTTGTGACCTTTGCGGTATTAGCTCAACGCTTTAACCAACCCAGAGAGACTAAATTCTCACATATAGAAAATAGCATTTGATACTTTTTCAAATTTATTCCACTCAAATACTATTATAAAATTGAAAAACACTAACCTGTTTCTTTGTTGCCTAGTTGCTGCTCCCTTCTATTATAATAATTATTTGTGCAAAAATGTAACCTGCACAATTTAGAAACTAACTGGAATTATTTTACTAAACCAAATGCCTAAATATAATAATTGTTCAAATTATTATAAGATACAGAAGAAAATTATAAAGATACTCCTTTTAAGCTTAAAGTCTCAATGCAAATTTCAAATATATGTTCAATTGTTCATCCTGTTACTCCTTTTAAGCTTAAAGTCTAAATGCAAATTTCTAATAAATGTTCAATTGTTCATCCTGTGAGCAAAGGTAAGGTGCGAGGATGAGCATGCTTTGTGAGAGCAAATTCCAGCAATACACAGTATGCAAAAATATGGACCCAATTAAACTCATCAATAAGCAAAAGAACTGTGAGAGGTGTATTTGGCACATAAACTTCCACTGATACATTGCATAGTTGCATCATAAAAATTAACTTTGTGTGTGTGTGTGTGTGTGTGCGCCCATCAGCCCATGGGTAAATAGGAGTGAATGAACCTATCAAAAAATCAAATAATTTTCAAGTTCCAATTTCAAGAGCTATTATAAAGAATCCTTATCCTTCTTCTAATTCAATACCGCACATATTGCCACATATTCAGGATAAACAGATTTAATAAATTCCATTACTCCTCCATATGCAATTGGTACGAAGCATAGCGATCATGATTTCAAGAAAAATCATAAAGAGCATCTGGGAAGAATATCCAAACCTTTTATGTTTCTAAGGAGCCAAACAAACAAATACCCAAACAAATATAAAAACCCAAACAATCTATAAAAATAAATAAATAAATAAAGATAACACTCAAATCCAACATTATAAAATTTGGTAATGTGAAATAAACAGGAAAATAAAGTTAAAGAGAAAGAGAAGAATATACACAGTCAACAATAGGCACTGCCTTGGTGACCACAGGATGGAGAAGCAATGGAAGGGCCAACAGATGGTGCAGCTTTGGTCGTTGAAGGCTATGATTCGTTTAATATAGTGTACCCCTTGAATTTGAAATGGGTATAGGCTAACTATACAATCAATTGTCTATATTGATTCATTGACAATGCATATTTTCTACAAACTCCAATTGTTCATTTGATAAACAACAGATTTTTTGTCTAACTTGAAAGCATACCAAGAAGTAAATACAACTCAAGTAATCAATATTAGTATAATGATGAGACATCACATACACATTATTTATATATTTAAGAGGAGCCAAACTACAAATTCTCTGTTAGTAATGCAACCCTTTTGGGGTTTCTAAAAACACAAAAGTTTCAGCACAAAAAACGTATTGTAAAATAAAGAATGCACATTACTAACACATTATGAAAACTAAATAGGCATTTCGGCGAACACTTTGGGGGTAAGATCAAAAGAGACGTGAGGTGACAAAAAAGGTAGAGAGATGAGGCCAAGCAACAAACAACCTAAAAGCCCTTTCAAGTGATTCCAGACTGAACCAGTAATTTTAGCTTGAGCATAGGTTCAACTCCATATTGCTTGCATTCTACAATATAAAACATTGATTGTCTTCTTGGTTCTTGCAGAATCTATTGAAACAATAAAAAATATATATATATAAAATAACCCACAAATCGAACACATATAGGAAATACTAAATTACTAATAACATAATCCCAGGGAGAGATGAAACTTAGTGAGAATGATATCCAAAAGAGTCATCCCTGTTTTGAATCTCTAGTCTCTGTTTGGTGAGGATTTTTCGCAGTAGAAAATCAAAAAAACTAAAAACTAAAAACTAAAAATCAGATTAAGTGTAACTATCTTGATGGATTTTTAGCAAAGTTTACATAGCAATCATTAACAAATAATTACAATACCGTACCATCAACTGGGAAAAAAATCAGGGAAAAAGAAAAAAAAAACTCACCTTGACGAAATCTTCAATGAATGGTGAGAGGAGAGAGTAATATTAGATATCTATTCTAAATAAATAATAATAATCAAGATGAAGACTTTAAGGTGGAAACTGAAACGTAAAGGAGAAAGAGAGTCGGAGGAGAAGCGAAGAGTTAAACGAAGAAGAAATAGAATCTAATGCGATTGGTATTTTTTGTTTTCTTTGAAATCACCAAAACGACGTCGTTTTGGGAACTGTATGTTTATAATATTGTAAACGGAAAAAAATAGAAGGCTTACGAAATTTTTCCCCTTAATTTCTTAAAATTTTATAATTAAGTAAATAAAGAATAAATAAATATATTTTAATGTTCATTGGTAGAGTATTTAAAGGAGTTGATAGTGGACATTTAAGAATACATTTATTATTGGCACATTATACTGCATACATGGCAAATACCCAATAAAAATGATATGCACAAATTATTTTTTTCCATTTGGCAATTTTGTCCACATGGATCTGAGTAGATTAAGATAAGCACCACGTGTCGATCAGAAGACGTTGCCATACATGCCACATGGCAGAGAAATGACAACGTCTTCTGCTTTAATTTATATATAGATATAATTATATAGAACTTCGTCTCAAAATCCATTCTAGAATACTTCTCAAATTTCATAGCACTTTCTAACATTACATAGGTCGAGTTCTACCTAGTAGCTATATCTAGGAAGGAGACCTTAGACTCAATCCCTCTAGTCTTCACAAAATCCTTCAAAATTCCAAATCTATTTGGTGAAAATTTTCAACAAACATAAAAAGGCAACTCATCTAATATGATCATCTCAGCAAGTGCTTTTCTACCAACCTCAATAGTAAAGGTTGTTGCAACAATATCAAAACCTTTTTCCCTTTCTTTTTTGGGTTCAAAAGACAAGGTCTTTTGTCCTCTTAATTCCCTATTTGGGTTCTTACTACAACCCGCAGCATGAGATAATAAAGAACTTGTCCCATAAGTCTTACTAGCTACACTTAATTCCTTTTTGCAATATTTACAAATAGCAACACGACAACTATTAGGATAATCTATTTAATCAAAATGATCCCAAGCTGGTGAAACTTTCCTACCAGTTGGTTTTTTACTTGTAGGTGGAAGTGGGGGCTTGTCTGGTGTAGAACCAACCTATTGGGTGCAAGTAGATTCAGGTTGGGAGATATGAGCTTTAGCTTGAGTAGCACCAGCCTCAACTGGAGTAGCACCAGTATCACCCGATTCCATGACCTATGATTTACACAAACGCAAGCATAGCTCAGCAACTCATAACTAGCAACACAATAATAAAAAAATAATAAAAAATGCTTAGCTTTTACAATAATCAGCAACACAGTATATATTCTGTAATTAAACACACCAAATATATATTGATACCATTACCAATAACCAGATAAAAAATGCTACCGAATCTGTAAAATATATATTCTGTAATTAAACACACACAATTGCAATAGTTTCCATAGTACATTAACCACAAGCTACTATACATAGGGGCATTGGCACCAGACACACAAAAAAAAAATTTAGCATATATATAATATATAGGGGTTTTTGGCAAAAAATTGCTTTTTTTTAAGTTATTTTGCTAAATGTTTCCCAACCGAAACAAATTTGAAAAATAGACTTTGTATTTGTTAAACACAAGTTTCAATTGAAACTTGTGTTTACTAAACACAAGATTAGGCAATCTTGTATTTTAGAAACACAAGATTACCAACTTTTTAGTTTTCCCTTCCAACTTTTCTAGTTAGCTTCACGGGTGTGCAGAAGTAATATTAAATGAAACTTGTGTTTTGTAAACACAAGTTTCATTTAAAATATGAAATGAAATGACCGTTTGAAATGATCTGACCGCTGACGGTTGAAATGACCTGACCGCTGACAGATCACGTGTGCGTACTGTATTAAAGAAATTTTAAATGAAACTTGTGTTTACAAAACACAAGTTTCATTTAAATATGAAATGAGATGCTTCACCGTTCACGTCTGTGTTGTGTGCGAGAAAATGTAAATGAAACTTGTGTTTTGTAAACACAAGTTTCATTTAAATATAAAATGAGAATAGCTTCAAGCGTCCGTACAAATAGTGGTGAGAAAAATTTAAATGAAACTTGTGTTTTGTAAACACAAGTTTCATTTAAAAATTTAAATGAAACTTGTGTTTGGTAAACACAAGTTTCATTTAAAAGTAAAAATTTAAATGAAACTTGTGTTTTGTAAACACAAGTTTCATTTACAACTTTAATTTCCCTTTTTCCCACGTTCTGACCTTTTCTTTTTCAGACGTCTGAAAATTTTTCAGACGATCTGACATTTTCTTTTTCAGAAGATTTGACATTACAGAATAAAATTGAATTTGTGTTTCCTAAATACAAGATTCATTAGAATTTTCTCTTTCAATTCATATTTCAGTCTTTCTTCTTCACGTCCTAATACATATCTCTCTTTTCCTCCTCATATTTCAGTCTTTCCTCTTCACATCCTAAATACATATCTCTCTTTCCTCCTAACACAGAAACCTCCCAACGCAGAAACGGCAATTTTTACTTATTCACTCAAATCTTCCCCTTACTTCATTGATCTATTTGGATATCTCTTATCTCAAAATACGGTAAACAAATCTACATCCTTATTATTTTCAGATCTCTTTCATCTATTATTTTAAGATCTTTTTTTTTTGTTAAATTATTATTTTCAGATGTAGTCTAGAAAACACTAATAATAATTTTGACAATCTCAGCAATAGACTATGATTTGTGGCTTGTTTGATGTTCTAATGTCTTTTTTTTTTTTTTCTTTAATAAATTATTATTTTAGATCAACATATATTTGATTATATCTTTTTGTTTTACCTTTATTTCTTTATAAATGTCAAACACTAGATTGGGTACAAAAAAAAAAATTAATTGTTTTATTATAATAATGTTATGAGAAGTTTAATAAATTTAAGAATAAAATCTAAACTAAACTTTACAATACACAAGTTGAATGAAGAAATAACACTAAGTAACATTAATTGTGACAAGGAAAAAAAAAAACTTTCACAAAAAAATATAAATGAAGAAAAAAAAATACAATTGGCTCACATTGATGTTCATAGCTGATGATCATAGTATATTTATAACCATCATAGGCATATAATATTGCATTAAAAAACACACAAAAAAAAATATATATATATATATATATATATATATATATATATATATATAAAATAGAAGAAAAATAGAATCACCTAATAATATGTTGAAACCATTTATTAATCTTCTGAAAATAAAAATAAATAAGACACAGTCATCTTAAAATAAATTCTTGTACCACGAGATTCTATTGTGTTCATACTTAATATGTGTTATTTGTCACTAACATGTTATAATTTGAATTGATTTAAATAGGTTTATCCATGGCTCCAATTATCATCTATGTTCACTACAATGGAGAAATAACTAATAGTCATGAAGGGATTCAGTATCAAGGGGAACATGCGAAGACAAAGATTATTCGATTAAAACATAGAATTTCGAAGTTGAGTAAATTGAAGAAGCAAATATGTAGAGCACTGGAATTGGATCATCATTTGCATGTCATGACTATTACTTATCGGCATCCTCATATAATACTCAACAACGTTGCTCAGTTCATACCTGTTTTGATAACATCCGATGATGATGTTAATCTCATATTTGATGTACACAATGCTTGGCCTCAACTTGCAGTTATTGAGTTATATATAGTTGTGGAGCCTATAACACAACATGATCTTACCCAACCCCTCATAACACCGTATCATGAGGGACAAACACTCACGGAAGAATGTGGTCCCAGTAATCAACATGACTATTTTCCATCTGAACAAAGTCATTTAGATGAACAGGTTATAATGAATGCTCAGACTCTCCCAGTGGATCATCTTGATGATGAGTTCATTGATAGGATTGTTAGTGAGTCGAGACATCATCTTGATGTTGATGATCAGTATGAAGATTCAGATATTGAGATAGCCATTAGTGGTGGTGGTGTTGATGGTCAAGCTGCTGCTGATGATGATGATGATGACGACGATGACAATAATGCACTGGGGGATGATCAAGGTGAAGAAGAACACGCTATGCCTAGTTATCCTATCATGGAAGCTCCATCACCAGCGTTTATTGCAAATACATGGGACAACATTATAGTTCCATCAAATGATGAGGTGCAGTGTGTATCCGTTTGGAAAAGGGGGATGGAATTGAGCAAAGGGATGTTGTTCAACAACAAAGATGAGCTGCAATTCGCAGTTAGGGCGTACTCCATAGACAAGAACCAAAGTTATAAAGTGAGTGAGTCAAGCATGGTGAAATGGGCAACTTATTGCTCTAAGTGTGAATGGTACCTCCGGGCATGCAAGCGTAAGAGGAAAGAATATTGGGAGATCACAATATATAATGGTCCTCACACATGTACAAGTAGCACCGTTACTAATAATGGTAAGATGATGAATTCAAAATTTATTGAAAGACAGATTCACCATTTGGTAAAGACTGACCCTGCTGCCAAATTAAAGCTTTTAACTGCCGAAATAAAAGAGATATGGGGACAAGATATTTCTTATTTTAAGATATGGGATGCGAAACAGAAAGCAATTGGCAATATATATGGGGATTGGGATAAGTCTTATGAGGAGTTACCCAAGTTTCTGTTGGAAGTACAAGATAGAAATCCAGGTACACAAGTGGAATTCCAAAACATTCATACCAACCATGCAGGTATTAATTTTTTTCATCCGTGTTTTTTGGGCGTTTGGTCCTTGCATTACAGGGTTCCAACATTGTAGGCCAGTTATCAGCATCGATGGAACACATCTTTATGGTAGATATGAAGGGAAGTTGTTGATTGCGATGGCCACCGAGGCGAACAATGAGATTTATCCACTCGCATTTGCGGTTGTTGAAAGCGAAAATGGTGATAGTTGGTCATGGTTTTTGGACTGCATTAGAAAACATGTCACTAGTAGAAAACATCTTTGCATCATATCAGACCGCCATGGAGGGATTTTGCATGCTATTAATGGGAGAACTGTTGATGATTGGCGGGGTGATAACGGCCATCACCGATATTGCATTCGTCACTTTGCCAGCAACTTCCTTAAACGATTTAAAGACACACGATTGAAAAATATGATAATGAAAGCAGGAAGTGCTAACCAGATCCGTAAATTTGACATGATAATGGAGGTCATTAAAAGATACAATGAGGAAGCTCGCATGGAGTTAGATACGATCCCGAAGGAACTTTGGGCACTGGCCCATGATAATGGACGGCGATATGGGGCAATGACCACAAACTTGTCTGAGTGCTTCAATGGTGTATTAAGAGGTTGCCGCAGCCTACCCATTACTGCAATGGTCCAATACATTTTTTTCAAACTTGTGAGTTATTTCGATGCCAAACGTAACCAAACTCAAGCTCAACTAGATGATGGTCAAGTGTTCAGTGAATATGCTACGGATATATTTGAGAAGAATAAAGAAAAGGCAGCCAAGCATGGACCAGTGACTAGATATGATCGTCGTTCAGGTATCTTTGCTGTTCAAACACCTGTTAATGCTTTCTCTGCAAATAGGGGCAACCACATTCAAGTTGTGAACTTGTTTGAGAAAAATTGCACCTGTGGGAAATGGCAATTGTATAGGATCCCTTGTTCACATGCAATCGCAGTTTGCAACAATGTGAGCGTTGATGTGCGGCAGTTTATTGACCCATTTTATACATTGACTGAACGACTAGCCTGCTATGATCATTCTTTTATGCCTATTCATGACAAGGGATACTGGCGTAATGTTGAGGGCCCTAGGCTAATACCTAACCCCGCACAAAAAAGAGGAAGCGGTCGCCCAAAGGCAACAAGAATAAGGAATGAGATGGATTGGATTGAGCGTCAAAGTGGTCGTCCAAGTTGTGGAATTTGTCATGAGGAAGGACATAATCGTCGAAGATGTCCTAATGCGAATCCTACATCAACCAGTGGTAGTGGTAGAGGTGCAAACTAGGTATTCAATTCAACCCTCATTGAGTTGTAAAATATAATGACTACTAAATGCAACTTCTATTGCCAATATGTCATGTTTTATTATTGAGATTAGTTAGCCCTTTCCTTTTGAATGGTTTTTTTTTTAATTTATCAATCACATAGCCATTTATATCCCTCATTCTTTTCTTGTTTATTTGAATAATTGCATATATAATAAAATTCTTCATCAATTTCTCATTCAATTCAACATGAATAAAAGGAAACATCAATAATTTTGAGATCAACAAAATTCTACATGAATAAAATTCTGCAACAATTTCTCATAAAATTCTGCATCATAAAATATCTGTTTCAAAATCTCATAAAATTTTTACATACAAAATTAAATAAGTTTGAATAAAAAATATCTAGGTTAAGCCAAGAAGTTTAAAATAAAAATATCTAGAACAATATTATCTGTAAACAAAAAGTTTCAAATTGAGGCCCAGCTTTAACTTTGAACTTCACTAAGGCATTTGCAAGATTTGAAGTCTCCATATGTCTCGACTGGTTCTTGATGTGGGCTTCATCCAACGCATTTGGTAGATTTGAAATCTCTACATTCTCGCCAAAATCCTTGTTCAAGATGTGGACTTCTAATGGCCCCAGAAGTTCAAGATCCTTGAAAAATGATCTCAATTTCGAGCTTAACTGCTAGTATTGGAGGATAGAACACATAGATGTTAAATATTAAGGGAGCTTATGTCTTTCAGTTCTTCCTGCCAAAACATTTCGAGCTTATGTTTTTGATATTAAGTTGTAGAGGCCCATTTTTTCAATCTACGGTGGAATTGCACCCCAGTGATCCACCAGGGGACCAGATGCGGCAGACGAGACAAGAGGAAAAATGGCCCAAAAGCCATCCACCGAGCCCAAAGTCTTGAGGAGAGGAAAGCCCAGCCCACCTGGTTATCAAATTTCAGTCTACCGCGCGAAGGAGGTGAAATAAGGGAAAACGCTGACATTTGAGATTCACAAGCGCGGTGCTCGACTTGCTGAAGGGAGTCATTTCCAAGGAATCACATTTCCAAGGATTAATCATTACACTAAGAGTGGTCTTCTTCATTAACCATCAGACATGGTAAATATCCAGAAGAAGATGATCCACCGCAGCATCAGCCAAAGCCCAGAAAATGTGGAAGAGAGCTGGTCCTCCACACCACCCAGTGGTCCACGGCGAGTGTCCAGCGGTCCAGTCTCAGTCACTGAAAAACGTTATCTGCGGCGGCACCAGCTGTGGCCAATGACGAAGAGAGTGACGAAGAGGATGAGACAAGGCTGAAAAGACCAAGAAAATCTCCCATGGCCGCCCAAATCAGTACCATCTGAAATTGGAAATGATGAAAAGCCAACTGGATATTTCTTTATCTACTGGTCACGGTGGACCTCGGCACAAAGGCAGTCCACGGCAGCACCATTCTGGGACAAAAATGATAATCAAGGCCAAGAAGACTTGAGAAATCTGCCATGGCCACCACGACTCAAGGACAACGACACCACAGCCTTTACGGTGGTCCTTGCTCCTCCACATCATGGAACTTAGGAAGCAAGGTTTGGAGAGGGGAACCAATTTTTACTCCAATTTTATTTGATCTGAAATAACAAAATGGTATCTCTAAAAATACCAAAAACGGTAAGTTCAAATTTATCTGCAAAACGTGTATGAGTCAAGTCATCTTAAATGTTTCAGGCCATCATCAAGCATTAAATGCTTATCAATCCATCCTCATTGAATGGCATTCAAGATGCCGTCCGCCGCAGATCAAATCAGACTTCTTTGACAAGAAACCATCAGCTCAGCCCCATTAAACTCTGTCAGACCTCCGCCCCTTTATCTCTTGGTTAAACAATGATTCTCATGATGAAGAGGATAACCCCTGAAATCTTCTGGAATTTCTATTAGAGCTGACTTCAAAAGAAAGCCAACAGCAGTTGGGTCCACTTCTAGTCTGCCCAACAGATTCATGTACTTCAAGATCCTTCCTACTCCCAAATCCCTCAAGACTTTGGAGGTTAATGATCTCACATTTCGAGCTTCTGTTATATTTATCTAGTTGATTGGAGGATGCTACCTATCACATAGATGTTAAATAGATGTAAGGGAGCTTATGTTTTCAAACTTCTTCCTGCCAAAACATTTCGAGCTTATGTACGCGGCCCATTTTGATATTAGCAGTTAAAAATCAATCTTGAGTTAGTTGGCTGCAGTCACCCTGAAATTTGAAAGCAAGGAAATAATTTTCAAAATGACCAAAAATATGTAGAATGGTTCAGCACCCTTGACAATAAATTAAGAAAGAAAATAAATTAAAATTGATTTAAAAAATGGTAAGAAAATAAAGGATTCAGTGTACTCCAGTTCAGAAACAAACTGTCAGAGAGAATCAAACTTTGTTATTTGGTTCTTGACTTTTTGTGGGGGGAAATAGACTAAGGATAATTGTATAGCCAAGAAATGCAGGACAGAATACATTTAAGGGAGACCTACATGACAACACTAACCAATCTGATATTACAGCTCAACCAAATTCCAAGAAAGGAACCTATGTTCTGAAGAAAGAAAAAATAAATCCCAAACCTTACACAAATTGTAAACTGCTTTCTCTCTGAATATGTATACTTCAAATCAAGGAACCCCGTTACCACTATATGATCAACTTCCTTATAAGCAGAAATATCTTAATAAGGAAGATGTATGAAATTCACAATCCTTCAGCTGTTCTTCACCTACCATTACCATGTGCTGTCCAAATTATTTTCTGAAGTCAACAAGCATAACTCAAAACTCAAGTTTTTAGTTGCCTAATTCTCTTTTACAGCATTATGCTTCTAAACCAAAGTAAGTGCAAAGAAGATGACTCAAGTTTATAGGTTGTCTATTTCTCTTTCATTGCATTTTTTGCTTCCAAACCAAACAAAGTGCAAATAAGATAACTAAAGATCATTTAATGAAGCCAAAGTGTTACCTCTATTTGATTGTGTAACATTTTATAATTATCACCAATATAACAACTGCTAGTAAAATATCAACATGGTTCCAAAGGAACTGAACATGTATTAACATCCCAATGCTGGCAAGAAAAAGAGTAGCAAAGAAATTGCAAATAGGTTCAACCTAAAAGAAAATAAACCCCATATAAGAGTAGATAAAACAAAAAATCATCAAGCATCTTGTAAGTTCTGAAACAAAATACACAAAAGAAAGTACACTACTTGTTCAAGTGTATGTTGTGCAAGATCAGTTGTTGATACTACACCACAAAAATTTGAGCTCTAACTCACAAATATCCGTGCAGGGACATTTGGACTGAGTGATATGGATGCAACTGTATAGATCTCATCAACTGTCTGCAAGATTAAGTCATGATAGCAAAAAGGAAAATGAGTATCAGTTGCTTAATTGAATTTGAATTTCACTCTACATAAGTCAGAAGACGACCTTATTAAATCAGAATGATAAAGAAACAGTTCTTTATGTGTGTAAATGGCATGATTTGGTATTTTCATAACAATAACTGAAAAGTTCAGAGGCTTCTAGTAGACCAAGTCTTAACATTGTTTTTCATGGCTTCATCTTAATGATTTACAAAACCTGTACAGTTATGTACTTCTGATTCATTTTAATTTATTTTGATCACGTAACTTCAAATAGAAATATATGTAAGACATATCCATATCTTCACTAATCCTAAATATGCAAAAATGCCTGGTTTGCAACTTAAGGGCGCTATATATATATAGTAGACAACTTATAGAAAGACAAACCTTTGGAGGAATGTTAGTCATCTCAAAGTATCCACCTCTCTATCCACATTCACCCCAATATCCTTTGGACACAGTATGGAAAGAGTCAAGCTGGAGTTCCCTGCTTATGGGCGGCCTCATTTCCCTCAAAACCTTTCAATGTTATCGTAAACTAGAGTATAAATAACTCATTAAAAAAAAAAAAAAACTAGAGTATAAATACAATTTGAAATAACATGCAAAAACTCAAGACACAGATAAATCAAACAGCACAAGAATATATACCTTTTTAGCACTAATAAAAGGGCGCTCATCCTGGTATATGTTCTGCTGATAAAGAACCACCAAATAGAGAGATTGCAGCTGAGTAAAGTGGGTATTGGGGTACCGGAACCAAAACCATACTAATCAAAAATATTAATGAAAGGATTTATCTAGCAAATACAGAAAGCCCCCTGAAGTAACTAACAAGAGAAAAAGGTAACTTAATTAAGAAAAAATAATAACCACAAGGCGTCTTTTTCCTTATGCCTTTTAATAAGAATAAATAAGAATTGTTACTCAAAATTACCTGGAAATTGGCCTTCGCTGCTATTCACTCTGTCCCACATTGCCAACATTTTGTATTGCGTACTGGGTTCCTCCTAGGACGCTCCTCTAACTGCTGCTCTTGTGGCACATCTGGTTGAGGTACCTCTGCTAGAGAATGATGGCAATCTACTATGGTGGGTAAGGATGAGGCAGGAGGTGAATGTGTCAATGTGGGGTCAGTGGATGCCACCCCGGCATGAGGTGTGTGAAGAGATGGTGTGGAGGATAAAGATACATGCTGAGCTATCTGACTCAACGTGTGTAGTACTGTGGTCAAGACCTACTGCTTGCATGTAAAACATATCAACACCGGACTGTGTAGTGGGGGTAACACTATGTGGTAGGAATGAGGCCATGTGATGGATAGGGGCAGCTGGGGCAGAGTCAGGAGAAGTGGGGAGTGTGGATGAACTGGGACGGATAGGAGTGGCTGGGGTAGACTCGAGATGACACCTCGGGGAGGGGGGCAAATGTGTAGTGGTCAAAAAGGTAGAGTCAGGAGAAGTGGGAAGTGAGGATGAAGGAGCAACTCTATGACGTTTGTGTGTACTAGACGTAACATCATCAGAGGGGCATGCGCTCGTAGATGGGGTCGGCTGTGCAAAGCTAGAAGGGTATACCAGAGGGACCGACACTCGTAGGTGGGGGTGGCTGTGCAATGCTAGAGGGTGTACGAGGGATACACTAGTGGGGGTGGCTGTGCAGATAGGGGCGAAGCTGACACTCGTAGGTGGGGGCACTAGTAGAAGACACTGGGCGGCTGTGCACTAGTAGAAGGGGCAGCTGATGGACCGTCACCCGTAGATGGGGTCAGCTGTGTACTACTAGAAGGATCGAGATTCATACCTCTAGAACCACGCCCACGCCCACCCCCACGTCCACGTCCACGCCCACGCCCTCGCTCTCGTCCACGTCCACGTCCACGTCCTTGTACTTGGGGTGGATTATTTGTAATGTGATTGGATACATTATGCCACACCAAAACGTCTATTCTATTAATTGCCCTTGCATGTTGTAGGACCATGCCAATATCCTTCGCCTCCTGACTTTCTGCTGGCCACTTACCGATGTGCTTGACCAAAAGATCAACCTATCACATAAAAGGACATGTTAGTATACATAGACTTAAAAATATGACTTTATGGACAATATCATTTATTAGACAAGTGTTCAAGTTCATGTGATAGCACTATGTAATAACAACTTTAAAACCTTACCATCTGATTATAATGGGCAGACTTCTTACAAATATAACGTCGAGTGATACGACGGTACCACTGCATATATGGGTCATGATATCCCATGACACCCTCAAATGGGGGACGAGTCACGACATGCTCGGCCCGATGGTTCCACTTGTCAATTTCGGTTGCCCAAGTGTTCATCCATGATACCTGTGGTCTTCCCCCTCAAATCCATTGAGTGCATATCCACATTTGTATCAACAGGATCCGGAATGTCCTGTCGCATACCAAACTGGCGAAGAACACGGTCGGGCGTGTGCAACTCTACGATATTACAACATAGCATAGGCGTTACCGCACGATAACATCCATGTCCCGCCTTGCAATAGTCTGGCAACTCATCTAAAATATCTGTCGTGTATGGTTGCCAGACAATCTACAAAAAAAAATAATAAAACCAACTTCGCATTAGGTAATCAAGAATTTTAACAATTTATCACTGAATTAAACAATATATTATATATATATATATTTTATAAGTAACTGAATTAAACAATCTCACTAACATCTTCATAAAGCAACAAGGAAAATGTTGCACGGTATGTATCCAAAACATGTGTTGGAACCTCTTTCCGGCACTTCACCCCACGCCATCTCTACAAACATGAACACAAATACATATTCATGAATTATTCCTCATGTGATAAAAGGAACTAGCAAGTAGCAACATCATAAGCTATTATATATAAAAGTCAAAGGAATAAAAAAAAGAAAAAGATAGTGTACTCAAGCATGATTTTCCAACTGCATGTCAAAGGCATTTGTAAAATAATTGTGATTAATGTTTAATTAAAAAAAATTAGAATTATTCATGATAAACATATCAATATTTAGAGAATAACAAGATATTGACTTACTTAACGCCATAGGGACCGCGAGGTAGTGGTTGGCCATCGACATCCACACCATAATCTATTTGAGGCTCTGACACAAGTGAGGGAACCAAGCGTGGAAACCTACAGAAGGCCCACAATTGCAGCAAGTTTAGTGCCCCACCAATGCTTGTACTGCCCTCACAGGCTCGACACATCTCTCTATACAACCAAGCAAGGGCAGCACTACCCCAACTGTACTCTCCAGCTCTATCAAAATCCACCAAAAACTGCAACCAAAGTAGATGGACGTGGCTGATGGACTTGTCAGCAAATATGCTCCCCCCCATCAACACTAACAAATGATATCGAGCATAACGTTGCACTGTCTGCTCATCAGTCTCAGCAGTCACTGGAGCCTATACAAAAAACAAAAAAATAATTAACATTAAAAATATTCAACAAACATATATGCATTAATGTTTTTTATACTAACATTCACAAAATTATGCATTTATACTAAAATATACATATGGACAATTTGGTTTTTTTATTTTTTATTTTATTTTTATAATATATGGACATAGATATGCATTCATAAAAAAAAAAATTTTGTTTACCAACATGAAAAAAAAATATACGTTTAGAGTTTTATAACAATGGCTACCTGAAATTGCTCACTCAACCAACACATGTTAATTCGCCCTCCATCCAACTCATTGCGTGGTGGAGTGACACCAAGTAATCGTTGGCAGAACTCAGGCCAATCCTCTTGAGTGGACCCCACAAGGGCTTTTCCGTCAACCTTCAATCCTAACAACACCTCAACGTCTTCTAAGGTGATAGTCATTTCACCATACGGTAGGTGGAAAGTATGTGTCTCGGTCCGCCATCGCTCTACCAATGCAGTGATCAATGCCCAATCAAGTTGAATGAAGCCTAGTGCGTATAGGCCATATAGTCCAGCCCGTGTGATATAAGACACAATCCGCGGATGCGGTCGAGGTGCCCGAGCTATCACCGCCTCGCGACGACGACAACAGAGTAATGGATGATCCTACAAAAATAACAAGATAATAAATGCACCGTCTAGCAAAGAAATGCATTGTGTATGCCATATTACAAATAAATTATTTACCACAACAGTATTCCAAATGACATTGGATCGATGGTATTCTTGTCGTGTCAATACTGATGGGTCAATGGGACCCGGGTCCATAAGTTCTGGCACCACCAGTGACAGATCCAAAGGCTCTTGCTGCATCAGTACCTCTATATATGACAAATACTGCACAAATAAAGACATTGATATTTCCAATCAAAACATAGGTAAAATTAATGTTGTTAAGTCCTATAATTTGTTCACCATTTGTTAAGTCCTATAATTTGCTTGTTGTAAATGTACACGATCAAAAGCATGGTTGATCCAGCCCAAAAACATCAAACAAACAAAGAGACTCTGCTCATCTCTCTTATTCTACCAAAGGAATAGCACCCTTTGTTGTAACAAATTAAGAAACAATTGATTCCAATGCTATTACTAAAATAAACTAACAAATCTTTTTTGAACAAAAAAATAAAAATAAATTATTTTCTTTTAAGTACATGAAAAGCAAACAGAGGTGAGCATAAACTTGACAAAGCCCAAATACCCATATGCTAAAATCCTTAGTATACAAAGAAAATTGATTACTTTGTTATAATTGCACAATACAAATACATGCTAAGTGCAGTAGCAATCCTTAGAATAAAACAAATGCTTTCTGTTCCAAATAAGACCATTAGCAATCCTAAGTGCAGTAAAAAAAAAAAAAAGGTTATAACAGATGGTATTCTTTAGAAGATTAAAACAAACTGACCACTAATCATAAAGCACCAATCTTTTTAACTTAAAACCAATCACCCAATTCAAACTAAATAGCTTTTATATATACAAACGAATAATTAAAATAAAGAACCGACCCTTTAGTTATTCCTTGAACCAAACTAAATAACTTATACTTTATTTTCCTAAGTTACCAGTCTTCATCCAGCAAAATTAAAACAAAAAAATTAAACAAAAACTAAAAGTAGCAGAAAAATAAGTAAAATTTCTCTTTGACCTAATTTTATGAAAAATATGCCATGCGACAATCAGTATCGGAAAAATTAACATACAAAATTATAAGAAGAAAGAAAACCACTTGATGGCAAGATGTGGGACCACAAAAATAAAGCGATTTGTGGGTACTAACATCTATGCAATGCTTATGCTTTCTAACTCTGTGGGTATCTAACTCTCAAATGCTTTCTAAAATTTGTTTCCAGTTAGCCTATTCCTTACATTTTCCCCCAAATTGCTCAATTCATCGTGCCAAATCAAATTTTGACAAAATCAATTCATGAACATGCACAAAACTAGAAGACCCTAGACTTAATCAAATTTCAAAATGAATAAAACCTGGAGAATGATAACATATTATAGATAATATTATAAAGTGAAGAGAAAATGTGATTTGGAATTCGTACCTTTTGATGGTGTGAGCTTAGGGTTTTGAGAGGATAAATCCGAGAGAGAGAGAGAGAGAGAGAGAGAGAGAGAGAGAGAGAGAGAGAGAGAGAGACAAAAGGTAAAAGGGCTGGTGCTGGTGCGGTAGGCTGGCGGTGCGGGGAGGGTGGGCTGGTGCGGTGGATGCTGGCGCGAGGAGGGTGGTGCCGTAGGGGGATGCTGGCACAGGGAGGGTGGCTAGCGTGGGGGCTGGCGGTTGGCGCTAGGGAGAGAGAGAGAGAGAGAGAGAGAGAGAGAGAGAGAGAGAGAGAGAGAGAGAGAGAGAGAAAAGGTGAAAGTGAAAAGAGAGAGAGACAAAAGGTGAAAGTGAAAGAGACAAAAAAGGGGTAAACAGTAAAAAGGAATTCAAACTTATATTTGTTAAATACAAGATTGCTTCAATCTTGTATTTACCAAATACAAGATTGCTTAAATCTTCTAGTTACATTCTGGTTACGTTGGGGGTAATGGTAAAATTTGTTTTACCAATCTTGTGTTCGTGAAATACAAGATTGGTCCAAACTTGTGTTTAGAAAAGACAAAATCCATTTTTCAAATTAGTTCCAACTCGGAAACATTTAGCAAAATAACATTAAAATATGCATTATTTTAAATAAATAAAAACCTGACAAAATCCCATTAATGACAACTTCTATTTTGGTCACCCTAATCATGGTATTTGGAAAATTCGGTGTAAATTACTTGCTAGTATAAGCTACAATAATTGTCTAAACTTTAATCCATGCATATAGAATACAAGCATCCGTAGTAACTTCCTTGCCTAATTTAATGACGTAATGACAATTTCCATCCCATCACACAATGACAATTTCCTTGCCAATTAAAATGACATAATTGACAATTTAGCACATGAAATTAAATTGTTTCTGTTTCTTATCCACAATTCTTATAACCACCCACCTTGGTGAGCTTAATCAAATATTATTTCCTACTTTCTAGAGAAAGAATGATGCTTAATAGTTTGAATGCCGGAGATTTCACAAACCTTAAGGTACACCGCACAAAAAGTATGGTCCATTCTGTAGAAATATGTAAACAGAAAAGCTTCTTGGTATACAAAAAAACAATTAAAATATGTACCCTAGAAACTCTTTATGGATGCCACAAGCCCTGCAATAATTCATGTGCAACATTTTTCTCGTTAATAAGAAGGGAATGGGAATGGAAATCCAAATTTGGAATGACATGGATGTAGAAATAGTTATTCTTTCTTATTCTTGACATTTAAGTTAGACTTTACATTTGCGTGGAAGCCAAGAATGAAATTTATCATAGCATGGTACTGGTATTCTATTCTAAAAACCAACCTCATGTGCATTTCGTTTCTTTTTAATTTCCCAAATTTCAAGGTATAGACTAAAGACATTACAAGTTTACAACCTTGTTAATGGGGAAAATTATTAGGTACTCCGGGAGTACATTAAATGCGTACTCCCTCCTCTCACAGAAGTGGTGGGTCCCATCATAAATTTAATTAGTGGGACCCACAACTTTTGTGAGAGGAGGGAGTACGCATTTAATGTACTCCCGGAGTATAGTATAATTACCCTGTTAATGGACCAATGCCTTGCACTCACAAGTTGCAAAAAAAAATATCAACCTTTTGCATGGTAGGGTTGGACTTTAATTCAACTTACATCCACTACAAGAAAATATAGTTTATGCAAATATAGTTTATGCGTCATGGGTTTTGCATCAACTAAAAAGTTGACGTGAAAAACCTTATAAAAAGGGAGCTGGAGAGCAGCCCAATTTGTCTTTTTAATAGAGGCCCACTTTTACGGCCTTTTAAAATTTCAGAATAAACAAAAAAATAATAATCAATTAAAAAAACTAAAATATTTCCATGTTATTTCAGTTTTCGAATGATGCCCTCCTTTTAGCGCTCATAAAAACTTACCAAAAAAAATTTTCGAACGATTAAAAAAAAATCTCAATAAAAAATTTGTGCACATATTGCTCGTGGATTTCGATCTCTGATTTTCGTGATTCCAATCAAAGCTTCGTATTCTCTAATCTGCAAAAATGGTGAGCTTTTCCTATTCGATTTTTCATTTCTCAGAACGCTTATGATTACATATAATTCAAGCACTTTTTCGATTAATTACTTTTAATGCGAGCTTAGGATTACTTAAGCTATTTCGTTTTCCCTAATCTGTGCCATTCATTTATGCAAACCCTAATATTCTGGTATCATTCTCATATAAATCCAAATGCTCTCTCCTTGATCTACTCCTAAACAGTGCATATTTTATTTTATTTTGATTTGGTTATTGATTCGAATGCGAATCAGGTACGCAACTTGATCCTAGTGTTTGGTTTGTTTGGTTTATTTCCAATGTAATTTTGAGTAAAGCTTTGTTTGGTTTTGTCAGAAAATTTAGGAAATTTAAAGATATTTGAATAGTTGATTTTTAAAACCATGGAAATATAACTCCAACAATAACAAAACTATAATTGGAGCTTTTATTTTTAGTATTATTGCATTTTTTTATTTTTCCCACCTAGAAAAACCCCTAAACTATATTCTAATGGTTGCATGATGTTAAACTTTTGATGATTTTTCTATATATTTTGCTTTGATTTCATCATTGAAGTAACACTCTATTTGTTTCAGTGGAAAAAGTTTATTAGAAATTATTTTCTGCATTTTTAGTGTTTAATACGATAGAAAATGCAAATCAACAAAATACAACAAACTCTAGCTAAACCCCAAAAATCTTAAACTCTATTTTAATAATTTTTTTGGGAACTTTCTCTAATTTTCATTATTTCCTTTGATGTCATTACTGACTCAAATATGTTACCGAGTCAATGAAAGCAATTCTCTAAGTTCTCTAATCAAGTAAACTTCACATACATATATGTACACCGCACAAAAAGTATTGTCCATTCCGTAGAAACATGTAAACGGAAAAGCTTCTTGGTATACAAAAAAACAATTAAAATATGTACCCTAGAAACTCTTTATGAATGCCACAAGCCCTGCAATAATTCATGTGCAACATTTTTCTCGTTAATAAGAAGGGAATGGGAATGGAAATCCAAATTTGGAATGACATGGATCTAGAAATAGTTATTCTTTCTAATTCTTGACATTTAAATTAGACTTTACATTTGTGTAGAAGCCAAGAGTGAAATTCATCATAGCATGGTACTGGTATTCTATTCTAAAAACCTACCTCATGTGCATTTCGTTTCTTTTTAATTTCCCAAATTTCAAGGTATAGAATAAAGACATTACAAGTTTACAACCTTGTTAATGGGCCAATGCCTTGCACTCACAAGTCGCAAAAAAAATATCAACCTTTTGCACAGTAGGGTTGGACTTTAATTCAATTTACATCATTACCAATTTGCGATTTAGAACATTTTCAAACCATGTGGTGCTAGAGTTTTGGAGTTTGACTCACCCAATGCACATGATGACGTGAAATTTGTTTTCTAATGGAGGAGAGAAGACGAAAAGTGGGCGGTGCTATATAAAGATACCATTTGAAAAACAAAGAAAGAAAAAGAAAACGAAAAACGTGATATGTTGAATAATATAACCACCTGCCCTCTTTACAAACTCATCTTTGAAATAAAGACAGACACTCTTTCACCAGAAATTCATTTCTGGCTTTTTCTCGTCCTATAATGTGAATGTGTCTTGACAATAATACATAAGTACGTAGCTGCAATACGAAACTTGCTACCTTTCACCAAATGGGACAAAGTCACTGCCTAAAACTAAAAGTTTGTTCTTTCGTGTATTGAATGTCCATTGAATTTTAGAATAGTGCAGTAGAAGGTATCCCTTTAAGAGCTCTAATCCTAATAAGGGTAGAATTCAATTCTAATAATATGGTATGACTTAAAAGAATTTGTCAATTGAATCAATTGCGTGTAAAATCTTTTTATTTTTATATATGTTAAATAATTTTTGAAAGGTTAAATATTATTTGTGTTCTTGAAGTTTGCATGAATTTTAATTCAATAGTTTATGGGCTAAAGTAAGGACGTAAAAGAACTTTTTTCTATATTTTTGGGACGAAAAAAAATAGTTTTTCAAGTTTAAGGACAAAATATGTAACATTTTCAATGGTTCAGGAATATAAAGCAATCTTTTATAAGTTTAGAGATAAAAAAACAAAATTCATGCAAACTTTAAGGACGAAAACACTATTTTAGTTTTTTTGAAAAATTTATTTGTTTTCTGATGTGTAGTTGTGCTTCATATAAACACGTTTGTGGTGTGGCAACAATAGTGGGGGTGATGGTGGTAGCAATTGTGTGATGGTAGTCGGGGTGGCGACAATGATGGTGATGATGATAGTGGTGTTGTGGCGACAATATTGAAGATAGTGTGGTGGTAGTGACGGTGGTAATGATAGTGGCGAGTAGTGATAAGATGGTGGCTATAGCGATGATGGTGGTGTTAACAACACACAATGAAATAGAGGGAGTGAGGACACAAACATTTCCTACTTCTTAAAAGCAAAATATCTTTTTTTTGTTTGCCTAAAAATATCTTCTTCTTTTTTGTTTGCCTATTTTCCGTGATCACAAAACGTGTTTTTTAATTTGTTGATTTTTTTTTCTCTACCATAGCAAACACTATGTTATAAAGTAAAAAAATATTTAGAAATGTTTTTCGTCAAAACAAAATTTGCGGTTTTCTTGTTTTCTATTTTGGCCCAACTAATTTATTCCCATAACAGATTGCCTTATTTGGGTTGGTCTTGTGGAACTCCTCATTTGTTCCCCCTTTCCTGAATATTTCTTTAGCTTTATCAAAATTTGGACTGTGGACTGCACAATGCAATACCTAGTGGGTCTTGATCTTGTAGGCCTTCAAATAATATGGGCCTGATTTGAGCTTTAAGCTGATATTAGCACCAATACACTATCCACTGCATGCGCGAAGGTCAAAGACTCAAAGGCTTTAGCTGATGGGCTGAGAATTATAGGCACACAAGATGGCTATTATCCTGGCAACTAATATGTTATGACAAATCAAATATAAGTTGGAAATGCTGGCCAAACCAAAGAGAGGAATGCTATTTCTTTTTTAAACCTGTCAGTTTTTGTAAAATAAAGCACCTTATTGCTTATTCCAGTTTAAAAGTGTACTGATTGCCTTAGTATTGAAGCAGACGTGATCTACATCAAAATATGCCTCACTTGCCAGCAACAAGAAAGAAAGAGAAATAGGAAAATTCATCGGGACACAAAGAGAGATCTAAATGTTTTATTGGTGATTAAATTAGAGTTAATCTATGTGCATAGAAGAGATAAAAGACTGTACGAATAATTTAAATACAAGTAATCAGGGTACAATGACCATTTGAACTGAATTTATGCTATATATTAATGTTATTGTAACTATGTCTCCTGTTGCCCAAAATATCTTACCTTTATTTCAAAATCGTTTCTTACAGTTTAAAATATTTCACTTTAGTCTTTATACTTTCAAAATTGTTTTAAAAAGATCTTTATCATAATCTGATAAATAATAATTAAAAAAATATTAACGTGGCAAATGAAATTTATGTCATAGACTCCTTGTTAAAAAAAAAAAAAAAATAACATCCACTAACTTGAAATAAAGTGTCCATTTTTGCCAAATTACAATTTTTTTTTCTTCGAAAAAAGAAAATGCTTTAGTAATGCCTTGCCTCACCCGAGTGCCTAGGCAAGTGTCAAGCTTGCCTTTGATTACACTAATTACTATCACATTTGATTGACTCTTAAGTCTTAATTCTTTGGAGCTTGAGCAAATGCTTGTCGAAGACGTTTGAAAGATTTATGATGATTTAAGAAACCCATAAACCAGAAGTCAAAATTATCCAAAGTACTTATTTCTATGTACTTTGTTGACTGCTTCCTCACATTCTCACTTAGGTCAAATGTCTTTATCTTCTTAAGTGGGATCAAGACCTACCAAAAATTGAAAGTGCATAACTTGTTAGTAAGAGAGGGGGGAGGGGATTGGAAAGAGAGAGAGAGCACAATAATTATCTTATATGTCCTGGGTAAGCATCATTAATTTATCTCACAACATACGAGCATATAATTGTGAGAGATACGCTGCATATGTTAGAATATTATTAAATGAGTACCTTGTAATGTCGTCTAATCAATTCTCCATTTGGAGATGCAAATTTGATAGATCGCTCACTGCAAAAAGAAATTTTGTTGGTGGAGATAAAGAGAAGGCCTGCTATTGGACCAGCTGTGGTTGATAAATAGCATTGAGAAGCCTTCAACAGCTTCTCTCCTTTTGAAACACTAAATAGATTCTTGAAGACTTTCTCCAAGCTACCTACTTGAAGAATTTGAGCCCCCAAGCTCAACTTCCCCTTCACAGTTTCAGTGATGTTGTGCCCTAGTCTCACTGCACTTGCTCAACAAGTCCAAACAAAAGAAATAGGTCATCATCATTCAATGTTGTTTTGTACACATGGTAATTTTAAGCATTCAAAATTTCAAACCAAAGATTGGAACTTTATAAGTAAAAACAAAAGAAACTAAGGACATTGCATGGAGTGGCAATGAACTTCAGGAGCCAGCTGATTACTCAGTCTTGATTTGCTGAAGCAATGAAGATACTTACCGTGCTCTCGGACCCCATGAGCAAGATTTTCTGCCTTCTTCCCAAGCTTGTTCATCCTATTAACCGCTGTTTCTACTTTACCTTCAATATCAAGATCAGAAGTAGATAAAGTCCTTTAAGCATAATATAATATATTTACTATTTTTTGTATGTGTTATATGTGGTTCATCAACAAGAATTTGTGAATCATTTTTGCAAATCCAAATTAAGGACGAAAAGAAAAGAAGGGAAGAGGTTGCAACTGATGTGCAAAATCCAACAAATCAATTACTAGCTATTTTTATTTTTAAGGGAAGAGAGGGAGATCTTGAACCAAATTACATGATAAAAAAATGATAGTGCAGCCATTCTACATACTAGGAGTACTATATGAATTTTTTGTTTAGGTCAAATTAAACCTGAAAATAATATCAATTAATCCCAAAAAAAAGAAATTGAAAATATTTTACACACACACAATCTAAGTTTGATTATTTCGTACATAATAATCCGATCTCATTCTCTACCCCTAAAAATGGAACACAAGATTTTTATTCTTTTCGATTTCCATTCATAAACATTTCACAAATCTTGATTTTCATTTTTTTTTTTGGGTATGTATATCACAGTTGCACTC
The DNA here is from genome assembly GCA_907173295.1 of Fagus sylvatica. Classification (NCBI taxonomy): domain Eukaryota; kingdom Viridiplantae; phylum Streptophyta; class Magnoliopsida; order Fagales; family Fagaceae; genus Fagus; species Fagus sylvatica. The sequence goes on from OU015771.1 coordinate 348,725, forward strand.
AGTGATATGTGAAATTATGGAATTACTTTATGTTGATTAAAGACCAAAAAAACAAAAGGTAGAACACAAAATCAAATCAACCTAGCTAATCAAAATCCCGGGGCCAAAATCAACTCTTTGAAAAGCAAGGTGGTAAATACAAGGTGGATCCAAGTGTTACCTGTTGATGGTGGTGGAATTGGCTGTGGCTCTCCTTTTTCTTTCACTCACTTAAATCCTTCTTCAAAAATTGAAAGCAATTCAACCCAGAGAACCATAGCCATGGGAGCAAAAGAATTAAGAAGAAGGAAAACAAGAAATTGTGGACCCTTGACCTCCTTCTGCCTCACCTTATTTTCCCTTTTTTATTCTCACTCAATCCTTCTTTGAATTTTTTTTCTTTCTCTATTTAGTTTCCTACTTTTCTTTGTGTGGTAGCCATTTTTTCATTCAAGTTCTAAATTAAGTCCCCCCTTTAACCAAGAATGGAAAAGATTAAAATAGGATTAAACATATGATGGAGGTCTAATTTGATTTACCATATCGTTTGTTGCACCATTAACAAAATGGATACTGCTTTGACAGGCTGAGGCAGCAAGTGCGAGAGCCAGTGCCTTGACAATCAAATAAAAGCCTATGATTGCTTAATATGTGAAGAAATTTATTAGAAATTGCCTCAAATTCTTATTTTGATTTGGTATTTTTTTTTTCATTGAAGAAGTAATTTAGTATTTCTTGTCCATTAAAAATAGGAATTGGAGTTTTATATTGGCCACATAGAGAGGGGAATGTTGCTTCTAATCCAAGAAATCCTATAGCAGGTCAATCATAGATGAGTGCTTGACTCAAATTAGTGGGAGGCCCCGCGTACATATTTCATAATATGGTCAACTGGAGGGGAATGAGAAGTTTTCTGAATTTGGTACCTTGAAATTCCACATACAATATATTTTGTTAATGAAGGGCTTGTGCATACACTACCCCGGTCTATTGAGTGCAACAATTGGCTCAATATGGGGATTATATAGAGCAGAGAGAAATTTGTAATGGAAATAGCTTAATACTCTTCTATTAATGTCGTGGGCAGACTGTTATGTAATGAGTAACATAGTTTTACATTAACAAACTCAGCTTGGAGAAATAAATTAGCCTAGAAGTTGATTTCCAATTGAATGAATGGCAAAATTGTTGGAATTTAAAAGTTGGGTTTCCATTAATTGGACTTATTAATTTGCAAAAGAAGGATTGATATCAGACAATTTGTGATCCATGATGATGTTTTCTTATATATTAAGGTTAAGTCCCTCACTATCCCCATGATGTTAGACAAAAAATAAGATCCGATTCTGTTCAGTGGTTTGCCCCATCCAAAGTTGTATTGGGAGTAGAACATGGAGATGAAGACGTGTATGGACTGTAGGATTTTATTGTTGTTGATAGTTGTTCGGGTTTGTTCATGTTGTCTAAAGCCTAATGTTTTATTGATGGTCTGTGTTATAATATCTAGTTTATGAATTCCTCAAAATCTTACAAAAAAGGGGACTCTGCCTTTATGGCACTTCATTGCATGGCCTCAGAAATCAGAATATACTTCTCAAAATTTAAATAATGACCACAGCAGGAATCTGATTTTGTTTGCGAATAGGTCGATGATGTTGAAAAATCAGAGAGCATTTTATCATTACAAAAACCGATCCAATTCCTGAAATTGCATCGAGAGTTCCTAGCTGTACATAGTAAATATTCTAAGAGGCAGATGAATATTAACATTTCTGCTTTTTCTACTTTTTCAGTGACTAGCAATTCGCCAATTCCTCTAAGCTTGAGAAATTGCTTCCTGAAGATAATTGAAAGCTTTCTGATAATTCAAGAAACCCATAAACCAGAAGTCAAAATTATCGACAGTAACTATTTCCATGTACTTTTGTGAAGGCTTCTTCACATTGGCACTTTGGTTGACTCTCTTTATCTTTGATAGTGGAATCATGACCTGCAACAGGTGGATATTACTTACACAATTAGTATGCAAAAAGCCAAGGAGCAAGAGACACAGAAAAAGAATAAATAATCTTTTGCAAGTTACCTTGTAATGGATTCGTATCATTTCGCCACTTGGAGAAGTGATTTTGATTGATCTATCACTGCAAAATGCAATCTTGTCTGTGGAAATGAAGAGGAGGCCTGCTATAGGACCAGCTGTGGTTGATAAATAGCATTGGGAAGCCTTCAATAATTTCTCTCCTTCTTTAACACTGAATAACCTCTTGAAGACTTTCCCCACACCACCTACTTTAAGAATTCTAGCTCCCAAGCTCAATTTCCCCTTCACAGTTTCAGTGATTTTGGGCCCTAGTCTCACTGCAGTTTCACATCAATTAAAAGAAATCAGAATCTGGTTGATGTTGTTTCCTAGAGGACTATGCATGTCATATGTTCAGATTTCTCTATTTGTTTGTTGAAATTCCATTAAAAGAAAAGACAAAAAAAAGACTACTCACCATGCTCTCTGACTCCATGTGCAAAACTGGCTCCTTTTTTCCCTGACTTGTTCTTCCTATCTGCACCACCTGCAATACAAGATTGTCAAATTACTAAAAAGGAATAATTTTACTAATTGATTGATGGTTGAAAGAGAGAAGAGAGGAATTTTTTAACATGTTTGGATTTGAGAGACACACCTTTAAGTGAAAGAATATTGCATTGGCTAGCAGGATCAGGTAGATATCCCTTTGCTGACCTATCAACTTGGTATGCTGCTGAGGTGATTGGTATTCCGAGAACAAGTTCCTGAGGTGAGGTTTTCATGGTTGATGTAGTGGGAATAGCTGGTCGTGTGCAGGCTGAAGCACGGGTGTAGAATGTTCTTTTCTATCAGAATACAAGGAAGTAATGCTTACTTAGGTTGATCCAACATTGAATTCATCAAAGGTATTTAAAGGGATGAAATTAGTAGATTAGTCTTTAGTTGTGGTTGCATGAGTCAGCTGTGGCTCATCCAGAAGAATAAAGGTGCATGCATGGATATATGTTTGGTTGCTTTTAGAAAAGACATTACAGTAAAGTAGTCCAACTCTTCGGTTATGAAATTCTCCAAAATACTAGAAGAAACGTAGATATGGGTTTTTAAAACGTTAACTTTAAATTTTGATTGGTATTTTGAAAAAAACTTCATCACAAAGTCACAACAAGATAGGGCAGGCATCCATATGGTGATATGGAGTACAATCACTCTTTTTATCTTTCTTTTTATTCATATGGGAAGTCGGCCAGGACAATAAAGATGCCTCATGATCTCCTTTGCAAATTCCTATGTCAGCATTGAACCAATGAAGATTCAAGGCCGGCTTTTAAAAATAATTTGTTTGCAGATAATAGGGTGAATCATACTTTTGTGATTGTGATAAAGGTAATTGTCACACATATCCACATAGGCCCTTTTACCCCCACATGGCATGGCTTTGCAGTGGAGTTGTCCTATTTTCAAGTTGTTGATTGCGCAGAGAAGTGTTTCCTAGCTTTGCAGAACCTCAGCAAGGACCTTAAAATACCAATCAAAAGGTGGCTCACAAGCTGTTAGTTATCAGCGATTTAAAAGTTGCTTTAAAATAACATCATTTAACTTTCAGCAACACCTTGTGTTATTTTTAGTTGGAGCATTACATAAAAAATCAGAAGCAAAATAAGTTAGACAAGAACAAAAAATCTCAACTGTAATCTCTATATCAATGTTCAAAAGCTCTGTTCTCAAAACTCTCCCCTAACTTTAATGTTACAATTTTGACTTAAGATAGTTGACAGAGGATACCCGCAAGATAATTTCGGAAGGCCCCCCAAAAGATTTCAAGGTGGATTTTTCAACTCTATTTTCAACCCCAAATTTGCGCATTTCAATGCTATATTGGAGCGTTTTATATTATTACTCAATTTTCGCACTTTATTTGTCATTTGTCATTTTTCTTAATTTCTTGTTTAAGTCGATTAGGGTTTGCATAATGGTATAAATAGTGGCTGTATCAGACTCATTATTATTCAACTGTCAATAAATTTATCTCTTTGAGAGTTTCTTTCATTGGTGGATTCTAGTTTTTTCAGATAGTGACATAGTTCGTATCCCTTTACGCTTTATTCTACGTAAACTTTGGTATAATTTTTTTTAAAGGTATTATCTTTGTCCTTCTGTCCATTTGCTATTAAAATTTTCAGACCACCTTAGCTTTGTGCAACATGTCATGTCAGTACATAGAGAGATGAAATTAATACTTTTTAACATTTTTTGAGACAAGATTGTAATTTTTTTAAATTGAAGGGACAAAAATCAAATTTAGACAAAATGGCAGCCTACCTCAATGTGCTTGGTCCTTTCATGTAACACTTGATTGGAAGCAATGTGTATGGAAACTTGATTATCATATAATAGTAGGATAGGAGTGGGTATTGTGAACCCACTAGAAAAAGTATTTTAACCAAGTTAGCTCACTAGCAATATTTGTCATTGCTCTGTATTCTGCTTTTGCACTCGACCGGGCAACTATATTTTACTTACTCTTCCATGTTACATGGTGAATCTTCTGTCTGAAGGTGATCCTAGCTAGTCTGCATCAATGATTCCTTCTACCCTGAGATGACAATGCTTTCTAAATAATATGCTTTGTCCTGAAGCTCTCTTCAGGTATCAAACAATTCTAATAGCAGCATACCATACCAATGTGAGAGTCTTGGAACTTCTAGGAATTGGCTCACCAGTCACCACACTAACCGCTTTGAGATACCTGACCTTGTGAAAGTTAGATAATTTAGCTTCCTAACCAATTGACAACCTGAAAATAAGTCTCCTTTGTTTCTCAAGAGTTTCTGATTTAGATCCATTGGAGTGTTAATAGGACAAGAACCAAATTAATAATCTAATCTCCTCAAGAATATCAAGTGCATATTTCCTCTTAAGCATATTACTCAACAACTTGACGTTGTTGACTTCTAGATCAGAAGCACCTTCAGTTTCATTGTACAATCTTCAAAATCAGTTTGGCGGTGAATGATTGGATTGCCTGGTACAAAAGCTAAAGTTTAAGTCTACCCTTCTCTTGAGCAATTCTTGAGTCTTTGTCATGATCTTCAATCATTTCTATTGGACACTTCTAAGACTTACTATAGACTCAATTATAGTTACAATTTGACATGGCTTTCTGAGTGTGTGCGTGCAATTTCACCATTGTTAGTAATTTGTTCAGGTTTGCTTGTGGTGTCTAGAGGTACGAACTTAAGCCCTAATCTTTATTAATTATCTGTGTTCTAATATTTAGTATGTGTCTTCCAATCTTACAAAAAAGGGGACTCAACCTTTATGGCAATTGATTGTATGTCAAAGAAAATCACAATATACTTCTCAAAATTTAAATGACCACAGCAAGGAATCTGATTTTGTTTGCAAATAGCAAAATGATGTTGAAGAATCAGAAAGCATTTTATCATTACAAAAACTGATCCAATGCCTGAAATTGTTTCGAGACTTCCTAGCTAGCTGTACATAGTAAATCGAAGAAGTAGATGGGAATGAACATTTGTGCTTTTTGAGTGACTAGAAACTCCTCTAAGCTTGAGAAATTGCTTCCTGAAGATACTTGAAAGCTTTCTGATAATTCAAAAAACCCATAAACCAGAAATCAAAATTATCGACAGTAACTATTTCCATGTACTTTTGTGAAGGCTTCATGACATTTGCACTTTGGTTAACTCTCTTTATCTTTGATAATGGAATCATGACCTGAAAAAAGCGGATATTATTTACATTATTAGTAAGCAGCAAGCCAAGGAGCAAGATACACAGAGAGAGAATAAAGAGTATTTATCAAGTTACCTTGTAATGGATTCTGATCATCTCGCCACTTGGAGAAGAGATTTTGATTGATCTATCACTGCAAAATGCAATCTTGTCTGTGGAGATAAAAAGGAGGCCTGCTATAGGACCAGCAGTGGTTGATAAATAGCATTGGAATGCCTTCAATAATTTCTCTCCTTCTCTAATACTAAATATACGCTTGAAGACTTTCCCCACGCCACCTACTTTAAGAATTCTAGCTCCCAAGCTCAACTTCCCCTTCACAGTTTCAGTAATTTTGGGCCCTAGTCTCACTGCAGTTTCACATGAATTAAAAAAAATCAGAATCTGGTTGATGTTGTTTTCTATAGGACTATGCATGTCATATGTTCAGATTGCTCTATTTAGCTGTTGAAATTGCATAAAAAGAAAAGACAAAACAAAGACTACTCACCATGCTCTCTGACTCCATGTGCAAAACTAGCTCCTTTTTTCCCTGGCTTGTTCTTCCTATCTGCACCACCTGCAATACAAGATTGTCGAATTACTAAAAAGGAATAATTTTACTAATTGATTGATGGATTGAAAGAGAGAAGAGAGGGGATTTTTAACATATTTGAATTTGAGAGACACACCTTTAAGTGAAAGAATATTGCATTGGCTAGCAGGATCTGGTAAATATCCGTTTGGTGACCTATCAACTTGGTATGCTGCTGAGTTGATTGGTAGTCCGAGAACAAGTTCCTGAGGTGAGGTTTTCATGGTTGATGTAGTGGGAAAAGCTGGTTGTGTGCAGGCTGCAGAGAGGGGTGTAAATGTTCTCCTTTATCAGAATACAAGGCAGAAATGGTTACTTAGGAGGATCAAGCATTGTATTATTCTAAGGTATTTAAAGGTATGAAAAAAATAGATTAGTCTTTAGTTGTGGTTGCATGAGTCAGCTGTGGCTTGTCCACATGAATAAAGATGCATGCATGGACTCTTAAAGTAAAGGTCATCCTTTAAGAAATATGATGTATATATGTTTGGTTGCTTTCAGAAAAGACATTATAGAGTAAAGTAGTCCAATTCTTCTGTTATGAAATTCTCCAAAATACTGGAAGAAACGTGGATATGGGTTTTTTAAACAAGGTTGTTACTCAACCCAAAAATTAAAATTAAAATTAAAAGTTTGTTTCTTGTGATGCGAGACTAAATCGCTTTATATGGCTGGAGTTGGAATGCTGCCTTAATTATTCTCATATTTAAAACATTTTTGGCCAATTGCTGCTCTATAAAATTAATATGTAATTCTGACCCTCAATGCTTGTGAGTTGTGACAGTTGAATCTTTTGGAAAATAATACCATTCAACAAAAGGGTCCCACGAAATAAAGTTGTCCTGATTACTTAAAGACATTTATGATCATAAAATCGTATTTAGCATCATATGTTGCCTCCTTTCTCTTATGCTGACTGTGCCTCGGTGTACAAATGAAGCTTTTTGAGCTGGCATTTTCGCTTTGTGATGCCAGCCTCTTGGTTTCTAAGATAAGAAAAAGAAAGGTAAAAGGCATTTTCATACCAAATTTATGAAATCAACCAACTTCCATACTATCAGAATAAGATATGATACATCAAACTACCCAACTGCACAGCCACTTTCACCTACAAGACTATTGAGTTGAATGAGTTTGTCTCGTTTATGAGAATTCATTGCTGAAGTCCTCAAGAATTGCATCAACTTTAAATGTTTGATTTGGTATTTTGAATAAAACTTCATCACGAAGTCATAACTAAATAGGGCAGGCATCCATTATCCATATGGTGATCTGGAGTAGAATCACTCTTTTTATTGATACGGGCAGTTGGCCAGGAAAATAAAGATGCTTCATGATCTCCTTTGCAAATGCCCATGTCAGCATTGAACCAATGAAGATTCAAGGCCGGCTTTTGTGTTAGTGAGAAAGGGAATTCCAACACATATCCACATGGGCTCTGTTACCCCCCACATGGCAATTGCTTTGTAGTTCTATTATCAAGTTGTTGATTGCTCAGAGAAGTGCTTCTAGCTTTGAATGACCTCAGCTATGTAAAAGTCGCTTTAAGATAGCGTCATTAATTTAACTCTCAGCAACATCTTTTGTTGTTTTAAGTTGTGAGAACTGCAAAAAAAAAAAAATTATTAGTATTACATAAAAAATCAGAAGCAAAATAAGTTAGACAAGAACAAAAAATCTCAACCGTAACTCTATATCTGTTCAGAAGCTCTGATCTCAAAACTCTCCCCTAACTTAAATTTTACAATTTGGTCTAATTTTTTTGAAAGTTACTAGTTTTGTCTATGTCCATTTGCTATCTAGCAATATGTGCCATCGCTTTGTAATTTGCTTATGCACTCGACCGAGCAACTATATTTTGCTTCTTACTCCTCCATTTCACGTGGTTTCCTCCTAAGAATGTGCAATATCCAGTGGTGAATCTTTTATCTAGAGGTGATCCTACCTAGTTTGCATTAGTGAATCCTTCTATCTTGAGCTTACTATGCTTTCTAAACAATACGCATTGTCCTTGAGCTCTCTTCATGTATCGAACAATTTGAATAGAAGCGTACCAATGTGAGAGTCTTGGAGCTATTAGTAATTGGCTCACCACACTAACTGTGTATGAGATGTGGCCTTGTGATAGTGAGATAATTGAGCTTCCCAACCAATCAATGATAACCGTGTATGGTAATGTAGGGGAAACCTTAATGGGAAAAACACTCTTGGGGTTTAACATTAACCCTCAATGCAACAAATCTATTATGAAATTGAATTGTACAAACAGATTTAACCCTAAATCTAATTTGCTACCTTCAATAGAAATTATTGTTGTGACCCCACGAAACATAAACCAGGTTGAACCCTTCGAGTTCTTCACACGAACTGACTCGTTCATGACTCCAAGTACTGCCTTAAAGCTTTACTCAGCAACTTAACGTTGTTGACTTGTATTTGCAGCACCTTCAGCTTCAATCATCAATCTTCAGATTCGGTTTGGTGGTGAAGGATTGGGTTGCTTGGTACAAAACCCTAGGCATACAAAACGCAACAATCTCTATATTTTCTCAATGTGTGGATCATCTGCTAATGGCCGTCCTTTTTTTATTAATATGTGTTGGATCACTAGGGCACGAAACCCTAATGTCTTTTGTGATAGTGGGCCTAAATCATGATTTCTAATATCCCGAGGCTCGATTAATCGACTACTATCGAGTTTGCAATTGAGCTTGAGTAAGGGTGGGTTTGGCCCTGCGATTTCACAGGTTATAAGTGCGATTTGGATCGAAATCGTAAATCTTCAGGAGTTTGGCCTTGCAATTTTAGCAAAATTGTGTTTTTAAAATCACGCAATATTGCGTTTAGAAACTTGAGGTGATCTAAAGCTCTTTCATTACACGTGATTTACACCCCAAAATTTGTGTACGCACCGCTCTTTTTTTTGTACAAAATTCCTAAACTATCCTCAACTCTATTCTTTATAATCAAATATGGGCAAAACTTACATACAGTAAGTTAGCTCCAGTTTGTCCTGTTCCCTGCATAAAATTACGACACATGTCCAATTAACTCTCTCAGCAAACGTCGTTAGTCTTTTGCCCGCGTCTCACAGCTGCTCTCTCTCTCATCTCACTTCTCTCTCTCTCTCTCTCATCTCACTTCTCTCTCTCTCTCTCTCATCTCACTTCTCTCTCAGCTCATTGAGGTCAGGAATGTCATCTTCAGACTTGAAAGTCCGCTCGGCAGCGAGTGTAGTGGCTCTAAGGAATTCACGCTGGGCGTGGAGCCTCGCGAGCGAACGAGACCTCCCCAAGCTCTCATCTTGGTTGGTCTGCGACTCAGACTCCATGTCTTTGGATTTGAAGAGAGACCCATCTTCGGAAGCTTCTTCAAGAGCTTCCCTGAGCTTGTTCTCTTGCAATTTCAGGAGGAAAGTGTTTGTTTCTCGAGAATCTGAGAAAGATTTTTCGATTATTTTGAATCGGCTTCTCGAGCTTCTGGTAAATCCCCTAAACAATCTCTGTTTTTTTTACCCATTTCCGGCTCCGATTTTAGTCAGATCTGCGAGCTTTGTTGTTGGGTTGTGTATCTGGGTACTGGGTTTTTGTTGTTCGATTTTTTCCCCTTGAAAAACAATGGCTTCCTCCATACAACCCATTGTTGTTGTTCGATTCTTTCATCTTCTGTTGTGGATTTTTTGGAGGAAGCCATTGTTTTACAAGGGGAAAGGGGGTTTGAGTTTTTGATGGAGTTTGTGATTCTGACTTTATGGGTTTATGGTGTTTGGGTTTGAGTTTTCGGTGTGTGATTGGAGGAGGTTTCTTTGTGGAGTGGTGTTTGATGGTGGTGTTCAGCTCGGCAATGGCGGCCTGATGGGAGAGAGAGAGCAGCTGAGATGAGAGAGAGAGAGAGAGGAAGTAGCTGAGCTGAGAGAGAAGTGAGATGAGAGAGAGAGAGAGCAGCTGTGAGACGCGGGCAAAAGACTAACGGCGTTTACTGAGAGAGTTAATTGGACACGTGTCGTAATTTTATGCAAGGAACAGGACAAACTGGAGCTAACTTACTGTATGTAAGTTTTGCCCATCAAATATTAGGCAAAAATATCTCACATGTTCTCTCTTAACAATTTTTTCCTTCAACACTACCCACCTCTGTTCTTCGCCTTGTCTGCTTTTCTCAGGTTACCATCTTCTTCTTTCTTTCTCTCATCGGACCAACAGTCACCATCTTCTTTTCTTTCTCTTGCTGGACCAGTAGTCACCATCACCATTGGCAGACTTGTGTTTCTTCTTTCTTCTATGTATTTGCTTTCTCTTTTCAAAATGCTTTTTTTTGTTTGATCTTGACAAAGGCAGGAAACCTGCTAATTGATTTTGACAAGAGCTAAAGAGCTCATGTGGCCAATGTCTTGCCACGTAATGGTTAGGTGTCTTTAATTTTAATGGCATGTTAATTGTGGGGTCCGTTAATTCTTAGTAGAAAATACTATGATTTGCCTTTACCATTTTATCATGTACCACTATGCTTTCTCTTATGTTGAAAATATCCACTCACACCCTTTTAACATATGTCGTTAGAAACTATTGATTTTACTCAACAACTATGATGATCCATATTAGTTTCATAAAAAAAAAAAAATGATAATCCATATTAGTTGGCATAGACATGAGTATGAATAATCTTTCACGTATACGTATTAGTACTCTGAAACATATCCGAGTATACAATGAAATCCTGATTGTCAGTATTTGAAAAATGAAAAAATAACTTAACAGTATTGTCAAGTCCTTTTTAGTCATTTGCACCCAAAATAGCAGTTTTAAATTAAAATTATCCAAACGTTCAATTGACAAAAGTATCACTTTTTCATTAGTTTTGTCAAACGCTTAATTGTGATTTTCGAAATCATGTTTTCAAAATATACATTTTAAAAACGCATTTTTTAAAATACACACTTTTTCAAACTGCTAACCCAAACCCACCCTAATCGAGCTCTATAGGTCGAGATTGCTAAAATTTTCACTTCTCCTAGGCTTTTCTTGAGTCTTCCTCTTGATCTTCAATCATATCTCTTGGACACTTCTAAGACTTACAATAGAATCAATTTTGGTTACAATAATTTGACACGGTTTGCCTAGTGCATGAGTGCAATTTCACTATTGTTAGTAATTTGTTCATGTTTCTTCGGGTTTCTAGAGGTTGAAGGTACGAGTCTAAGCCCTAATTTTTATCCACTGTCTGTATTCTAGCATCTAACATGTGTTTTCCTCAAAATCTTACAAACAATGGATTCAAACTTTATGGCAATCAATTGCATGGCCAGAGAAAATCAAAATATGCTTCTCAAAACTTAAACAATGTCCACAACGAGAATGTGATTTTGTTTGCGAATAGTTAAATGATGTAGAAGAACCAGAGAGCATTTTATCATTACAAAAACCGATACAATGCCTGAAATTGTATAGAGAGTTCCTAGCTGTACATAGTATTTCTGAGAAGCAGATGGGAATTAACATTTCTGCTTTATAAGTTACTAGAAATTCCTCTAAGCTTGAGAAATTGCTTCCTGAAGATACTTGAAAGCTTTCTGATAATTTAAGAAACCCATAAACCAAAAGTCAAAATTATCGACAGTAACTATCTCCATGTACTTTTCTGAAGGCTTCTTCACATTCTCACTTTGGTTGACTCTCTTTATCTTCGATAGTGGAATCATGACCTGCAACAGGTGGATATTACTTACAATATTAGTAAGCAGAAAGCTAAGGAGCAAGAGACACATATAGAGAATGAATAATCTTTTACTAGTTACCTTGTAATGGATTCTTATCACCTCGCCATTTGGAGAAGAGATTTTGATTGATCTATCACTGCAAAATGCAATCTTGTCTGTGGAGATAAAGAGGAGGCCTGCTATAGGACCAGCTGTGGTTGATAAATAGCATTGGGAAGCTTTCAATAATTTCTCTCCTTCTCTAACATTGAATAACCTCTTGAAGACTTTCTTCACACCACCAACTTTAAGAATTCTAGCCCCCAAGCTCAATTTCCCCTTCACAGTTTCAGTGATTTTGGGCCCAAGTCTCACTGCAGATTCACATAAAAGAAATCAAAATCTGATTGATGTTGTTTTCTAAAGGAATATCCATGCCATATGTTCAGATTACTCTATTCATCATTATATTTCCTCCAACCAAATGACCAAACAAAAACTACTTACCATGCTCTCGGACTCCATGTGCAAAACTGGCTCCTTTTTTCCCGTGCCTGTTCTTCCTATTATGCACTGTATCTGCACCACCTGCAATACAAGATTGTCAAATTACTAAAAAGGAATAAGTTTACTAATTGATTGATGGATTGAAAGAGAGAAGAGAGGAATTTTTAACATATTTGGAATTGAGAGACACACCTTTAAGTGAAAGAATATTGCATTGGCTAGCAGGATCAGGTAAATATCCCTTTGGTGACCTATCAACTTGGTATGCTGCTGAGTTGATTGGTATTCCAAGAACAAGTTCCTGAAGTGAGGTTTTCATTGTTGATGTAGTTGGAAAAGCTGGTTGTGTGCAGGCCGCAGAAAGGGGTGTAGAATGTTCTCCTCTATCAGAATACAAGGCAGAAATGGTTACTTAGGTTGATCAACATTGTATTCTTAAAAGGTATTTAAAGGTATGAAAAAAGTAGATTAGTCTTAAGTTGTGGTTGCATGAGCCAGATGTGGCTCATCCATAAGAATAAAGGTGCATGCATGGACTCTTAAAGTAAGTGTCATCCTTTAAGAAATATGATGTATATATGTTTGGTTGCTTTTGGAAAAGACAATATACTAAAGTCCAACTCTTCTGTTAATGAAATTCTCCAAAATATTAGAAGAAAAGTGGATATGGGTTTTTTTAAATAAGGTTGGTTCTACTCAACCATATAAAATAAAATAAAAATTTTAAAAAACATAAACAATAATAAAATTTTGTTTCTTGTTATGCAAGACTAAATCGCTTTACATGACTGGAGTTGGAATGTTGCATTATTTTTATAATTAAATCATCTTTGGCTAATCAATTTCCCTATTAATAAGTAATTCGGACCCTCATATTGATTGATTTTACTACATTTGAACTTCTGAAGTTAAATGCTTGTGACAATTTCTAGGAATTTCCAAGGCAATCTAAAATAACACCATTCAACAAAAGGATCCCAGGAAATAAAGTGTCCTGATTACTTAAAGACCTTTATGATTATAAAATCGTATTAAGCATCATATTATGCCTCCTTTCTCTTATGCTGACTGTGCCACGGTGTGCAAATGAAGCTTTTTGAGCTGGCATTTTAGCTTTCTGATGCCACCCTCTTTGGTTTCTAAGATAAAAAAATAAATAAAGGAAAAAGGCATTTTCATACCAAGTTTGTGACATCAACCAACTTCCATACTATAACAGTAAGATATGATACATCATACATCATACATCAAACTACCCAACTCCAATGCCACTCTCACCTAAACAGCTATAAGTTGAATCAGTTTGTGAGAATTCATGGCTAAAGTCCACAAGAATTGCATCAACTTTAAATGTTTGATTGGGTATTTTGAATAAAACTTAACAAAGTCACAACTAGATAGAGCAGGCATCCATTTGGTGATATGGAGTACAATCACTCTTTTTAGCTTTCTTTTCATTCATACGGGAAGTCGGCCAGGAAAATAAAGATTCATCATGATCTCCTTTGCAAATGTCTATGTCAGCATTGAACCAATGAAGATTCAAGGCCGGCTTTTACAAACAATTTTTTGGTAGATAACAGAGTGAATCATACTTTTGTGATTGTGATAAAGGGAATTGCCACACATATCCACATGGCATGGCAATTGCACTGGAGTTGTTCTATTTTCAAGTTCCTGATTGCGCGCTTCCTATCTTTGAAGGACCTCAGTGATGTAAATGTTGCTTTAAATCTTCAAAATAACATCACTTTACTCTCAGCAACATCTTTTGTTGTTTATTGTTGTGAGAACGGCAAAAATATTTTTATATCTATGTCTTTTCAAAAGCTCTGATCTCAAAATTCTCCCCTAACTTATTAGTACGTTACTATTTAGTCTAAATTTTTTTAAATGTGTTAGTTTTGTCCTTCAGTCCATTTGCTATTAAATTTTACAAACAACCTTAGATTTGTGTAACATGTCATGTCAGTACTTTGTGGGTAATATTTCCAATCTTTTCCAACAATAGATGGATAGAATGATGAATCAACACCTTTTAAAATTTTATGAGACAAGATTGTAATTATTAACTTGAAGGGACAAAAATCAAATTTAGACAAAATGACAGTCTACCTCAATGTGCTTGGTCCTTTCATATAACTTGGAAGCAATGTGTATAGCAACTTGATTATCATAGGATAGTGGGATAGGAGTGGGTATTGCGAAGCGTACTCGAAAACGTGTTTTAACCAGGGTAGCTCATTAGAAATATGTGTCATTGCTATGTATTCTGTTTCTACACTTGACCGTACAATTATATTTTGCTTCTTACTCTTCCATGTTAAGTGGTTTCCTTCTAAGAATGTGCAATATAATGTGGTGAATCTTCTATCTGAAAGTGATCCTACCTAGCTAGTTTGCATCAGTGAATCCTTCTACTGTGAGATGATTATGCTTTCTAAACAATATGCCTTTGGAGCTCTCTTCAAGTATCAAACAATTTGAATAGTAGCATACCAATATGAGAGTCTTGGGGCTTCTAGGAACTAGCTCACACTAACCGCGTATGAGATGCTTGGCCTTGTGATAGTGAGATAATTGAGCTTCCTAACCAATCGACTATGATCTGAAAAATAAGTCTCCTTTGTTTCTCGAGAGTTTCTGATTCAGATCAATTGGAGTGTTAATAGGATGAGAACCCAATAATCCAATCTCCTCAAGGATATCGAGTGCATACTTTCTTTAAGATAAATTAATGTCTTGCTTAAATCTTATAACTTTAATTCCCAAGAAGTACCAAAGTTTGCGAAGATCTTTAGTGTGAAAGTGTTGTAATAAGAATTTTTTCAATCTAATATGCCTAGATAATCATCCCTGGTAATTATTATCTCATCTATATAGACAATAAGTAGTAAGTATCCAACAACAGTGTTTAAATGGAAAACTGAATGATCTGTCTGACAATAATGGAGACCAAAGTCCATGAAAACTTCAGATAATTTCTTAAACCATGCTCTTGGTGACTACTTGAGACCATATGATGCTTTTTTCAGCTTCTTGACGTTTACCCTCCCTAAGCAACAAACCCAAGTGGCTGCTTCATTTATACTTCCTCAAGATTGGCTGCAATTGATATCAAAGACTCGAACATAAAAGATCTTGGCCACATGAGAGAATGTCTTATCATAATCCGTTGAAAAGTTTAGATCCTGTGGCTTAGTCAATTTTAGCCAAAGTAAAATTACATTGTGACCCCATGAATCTTCAACCTGATTGAACTCTTCCACAGTGATTTGTTCTTCACACGAACCAACCCATTCGTGACTCCAAGGACAGCTTTGAAGCATTACTCAACACCTTCATTTTCAATGTCCAATCTTCAGATTTGGTTTGTTGGTGAAGAATTGGATTGCTTGGTACAAAACACGGCAATCTCTCTATTTAATCAATGTGTGTACCATCTACTAGTGATCATCCTTTTTGTATTTGTATGTGCTAGATCACTAGGACACGAATCCCTAAGCCTTTTGTGATCGTGGGCCTAAATCAGGATTTCTGATATCCCCGAGACACGATCAATCAACTATAACCGAGCTTGTAGTTGAGCTTCAGGTAAGGCTCGACAGGTCGAGTATAGTCGAGCTTGCTGAAATCTACAGTTCTCTTGAGCAATTCTTTAGTTTTCGTCTTGATCTTCAATCATTTCTAAGGGACACTTCTAAGACTTACAATAGACTCAATTATGGTTACAATTTGACATGGTTTTCCGAGTGTGTCTATGCAATTTCACTATTGTAAGTAATTTGTTCAGGTTTGCTTGTGGTATCTAGAGATACTGAGCCTAAGCCCTAATGTTTAGTAATTGTCTGTGTTCTAATATCTAACCTATGTATTCCTCAAAATCTTACCAAAAAAAAGGGATTCAACCTTCATGGCAATCAATTGCATGGCCAAAGAAAATTAGAATCTGATTTTGTTTGCAAATGGTTAAATGATGTTGAAGAATCAGAGAGCATTTTATCATTAAAAAAAACAGATACAATGCCGGAAATTGTATAGAGTTCCTAGCTGTACATAGAGAAATAGATGGGAATTAACATTTGTGCTTTTTGAGTGACTAGAAACTCCTCTAAGCTTGAGAAATTGCTTCCTGAAGATAATTGAAAGCTTTCTGATAATTCAAGAAACCCATAAACCAGAAGTCAAAATTATCTACAGTAACTATTTCCATGTACTTTTGTGAAGGCTTCTTCACATTGGCACTTTGGTTGACTCTCTTTATCTTTGATAGTGGAATCATGACCTGCAACAGGTGGATATTACTTACACAATTAGTATGCAAAAAGCCAAGGAGCAAGAGACACAGCAAAAGAATAAAGAATCTTTTGCAAGTTACCTTGTAATGGATTCTTATCATCTCGCCATTTGGAGAAGAGATTTTGATTGATCTATCACTGCAGAATGCAATCTTGTCTGTGGAGATAAAGAGGAGGCCTGCTATAGGACCAGCTGTGGTTGATAAATAGCATTGGCAAGCCTTCAATAATTTCTCTCCCTCTTTAACACTGAATAACCTCTTGAAGACTTTCCCCACACCACCTACTTTAAGAATTCTAGCTCCCAAGCTCAATTTCCCCTTCACAGTTTCAGTGATTTTGGGCCCTAGTCTCACTGCAGTTTCACATCAATTAAAAGAAATCAGAATCTGGTTGATATTGTTTTCTGGAGGACTATGCATGTCATATGTTCAGATTTCTCTATTTAGTTGTTGAAATTACAGAAAAATAAAAGACAAAACAAAATCAACTTACCATGCTCTCGGACTCCATGTGCAAAACTGGCTCCTTTTTTCCCTGACTTGTTCTTCCTATCTGCACCACCTGCAATACAAGATTCTCTAATTACTAAAAAGGAATAATTTTACTAATTGATTGTGTTGACAATAAGGAGTAATTATCTCCAAGTTGGTTCTCCAATATTCTAGCCCCTAATTGTTGACAATAAGGAGTAATTATCTCCAAGTTGTCAACAATATTCTAGCCCCTAATTTGTCTCTATTGCTAGCTGTATCTCTAGTGATTGTATGTCTATTGCTAGCTGTACAGATAGACTATAATTGCTAAAATCCCTGTAAATACGTGATTTCCTTATAGCTAGTCAATCAGTCCTAAACTATAGGTAAAGCTTTGTAAAGTGGCTATTTATGCCCAGCCAGTAATGAGAAAAAGACAAGAGAGTATTCTCCTCACAAACTCTGTATTTTTGACTTGGTATCAGAGCTGATATTATTATTCGTTCTATATCATCACAGCCTGAATCCTCATATATCCCTCTAACCATGACTAATGACAAACCCGAATTATCCTCTGTACCAGTTGTCCATGTTCAATCAGAAAACCCCAGTTTCACAACTAATGTCATCCTTACCGAAACCAATTATGATGTCTGGTCTCAAATCATGGAAATGCAGATTGCAGGGCGTGAGAAGCTTGAATATCTTACGAGTAAAACATCTCCGAAGGTTACTGATACTTCCTATGCAAAGTGGTACGCTGAGAACCAAAAGGTCAAAGGATGGTTACTAACCTCTATGTCACCGGAGATTATGAAACGCTATCTTAGATTGCCTACTGCACGTGAAATCTGGACTGCTCTTGCCAAAGCATTCTATGACGGGGCAGATGAATCGCAACTCTTTGCACTGAATCAACGAGCATTCTCTACCAAACAGGTTGGTCGTCCTCTTTCCACCTATTATGGTGATCTGATAGAAATTTTTCAAGAACTAGATCATCGTGATAAATTTGTCATGAAAGATCCCGATGATGTTATTGCCTATAAAAAATCAGTTGAGAGACTGCGGGTGCATATTTTTCTGAATGGACTTGATGCAGAATTTGAACAAATTCGAGGTGAGATTCTCAGGAGGGATCCTGTACTAGATCTTGAAGAAACTTATGCATATGTTCGTCGTGATTCTGTTCGCCGAGCTGCACTGAATGGCGAACCTGAACATTCAGAGCTATCTGCTATGGTAGCTCGCCGAGTCAAGTATCAACAACTGCAAATAAACCCGAAACCATCTGGTCCACTGAATCATGATCATAATCAGTCGTCTGGATCACAAAATCGCAGCTACGAAATAGGAGCTGCACGACCAGAACGTATGTGTACTCATTGTGGTGGAACCGGACACACTAAGTCACGGTGCTATGAATTGATTGGATATCCAGAATGGTGGGATTCTACCAAGGCACCTCGCAAACGAAATTCAAAGACAAACCATCATGCTTCTGTTGCTGTGGTCGAGCCTAGTCATGCCTCCACCAGTAATCCTGAGAAAGCTTCCTCTTTCATTGCTACTTCTGGGAATGTAGGTAAGGCTTTTCACACCTCTGTTAGTCATAGTGAATGGATAATTGATTCCGGTGCCACAAATCACATGACCTTTGACAATAATCATATTCAATCCATAAAATCCTCAGACCAACATGTAGTGTCCACAGCTGATGGTACTCCCTCTCCCGTGTTAGGAGAAGGTTCAATTTCTCTAACAAAAAACTTGAATTTAG
>OU015771.1:372812-378224 GCA_907173295.1 Fagus sylvatica
AATAAGATAATTTAACTCTCAGCAACATCTGTGGTTCTTGTTTTTAGTGATGAGAAATGCAAAAATATTACTCTTCTTTTGGATGGGA
Organism: Fagus sylvatica; assembly: GCA_907173295.1. Lineage (NCBI taxonomy): Eukaryota > Viridiplantae > Streptophyta > Magnoliopsida > Fagales > Fagaceae > Fagus > Fagus sylvatica. The sequence continues at coordinate 372,901 of OU015771.1, forward strand.
AACATTCTTTAAGAAAACAATTCTTTCTTTTGGAAAACTTTCTAAAAAACTTATTTGTTTTCTTGTGTTTGATTGCAATGTTGAAAATAAGTCATAAAGTGTTTTATGTTATTTGGTTTGTACAAAAAATCATTAATATTTATTGTAATCCCAAATAATTACATGATGTACAACGGACAGCACAAACTTTTTTTAATAGAGAGACCATCAAAAGTCAACACGTAAGAAGTTTGAAAAATAAAAAAGTATTAGTAGAAATTATCGGACCATATGATGGAATCACCTAAAATTCGGTGACCTGAAGGGAATCTTCGTAAGGATCAAAACTCATCGCCTTCTGCCATGATCTACGCCGCTTTTTGTACAAATTCCTTCCTTTAGACTTTCTACTAGTCAATTTTGTCGTTTATGATAATTTTCCCTTTTCTTAAAATTTTAAATTTAAAAAATCATAATAAGGTTTTGTTTGTTCTGGGATGTTTCCTAAGTCCGTAGGATTTGATTTTGTAATTTTCTTAATTTTTCTATTTTTGGAAATTGTTCTTATTTTCTACCCTAACTTTGTGCTTAACATGAATTAGGGTTTCTTAAGGCTCTCATGGGAGCCTTAGGACTTTTTTAGTATTTATAGTGCTTGTAGCCTCCAAGAAAATTCAGTTTTTAATCAATATAGAGTTTTTCTCTTTCTCTCTAACGCGTTTTGTTTCTTTTGACATTCTGCTTGTGTCTTTACATGAATAAAAACTTTCATTCACTGAAACAAGCACAAAATAGAAAGAAAAAAAAGAAAAAAAAACATATATATAGGCCATTTAAGAGCATCAAATTTGAAATCGTATCTCAAATTCTAAATCTTCGCAAAAAATTAAAAGGGAAAACAATTGGTTTGAGCAAAAAAGATCATTTGAAGAAAAGAAAAAAAAGTCGACGATCAATCAATGGCCGGTATGTGGAGAAAGAGAGCGTGATGAGCAAAGAAAGGGAAGTTAACATTAGGTGAGTTTTTTGAGGTGTGGAGTTTATTTGTTTGCCTTGCCTTATTTTGAACGTGCCACCACATCACTTGACCTGAATGCTAGTTACCCTACCACCAATTGTCCAACTAGTGTTAATAGAACTAGTCGCAAACCCGTGTGATGCACGAGAAATCTACTGAAAATGACCTAAAAAAATATTCGGTTATTTTTCTTTTAATGTTAATGTCATTTTTTGTTATAACTTAAGGAAAAAAAGAATTGATAAGGGTTTCTATAAGCATATTATCTTGACCTCAGAAATAAATATAGTAAAAGTAAATATAGAAACGTTCTGGACTGTTGACCAAGATTTAGTGTTAAATTAAAAAAATTCTCAGTTTAAGATTTAGTGTTAGTAAGCAAAAGGTTTGTGTATTCATAGAAATAATTTGATAGAAGTACAAAACTAATCACAATGGCAGAGGACTAAAAATATAAATAACTTATCAAATTAACACTAAATGAGACATACCATGAGATGTATGCCATCCCAGCAATTTTTAATACTAGTTAGCAATTGTTTTTCTTAATGAGAAGTGGAGTTTTTGGCAAGACAATTCAGAACATCTCAATCTGCCACATCACAACAACAAATGGTAAAATGGGTCTCTAGGGGACATGAAGTGAAGTGCATTTAACTTCAAAAGAAGTCCATGTTGAGAAGACCTCATAACTTACAAATGGAACAACACAGTAGAAAAGGAAAAGAAAAAGGAAGGCAACACAAATCGGTAAAGTATCTATCTAACTTATGGCAACCACAAAAAATTCTTTAAAAGCCAATTTCTGTATGGGATAGAACTAATTTGCAACATACACAAGCAAACAATTAGCTACCACCCTTTTCAACAATTTGCAATATAAAATAAAGGATCAAACATAACATAATGCAACAATTAGGATTGCAGAAAATCATACTAGAGATGATGTAACCGGATGCTACCATACTTCATAGAATGTGAATCTATAAAAAATAATCATAGAACCATCATTGTGGATGCCTGCCTAAGTAATGGCATCGGAATTTTCCATTTGAAAGTGATGAGAATACAAAGGCAAGTTCCTCTTTCATAATTGGTTTGTTCCCATCCCTCTCAAACAGCTGCTCTTGGAGGCCTTTTGTCGAACACCTAACAGAAACAATGGAGAAATAGAACCTAGTTCATCTATCGGTGCTGAAATTGAGGGAAATAAACAAAACTAAGCTTTCAACTTATGGTGAACAAATCAATAGTCTTAATTCTGCAACCAACTCTACTTTGTTAAAGAATAGTAGCCCTAACAACAAAAAAGAAGAAGACAAATTTTAGACACAAATAGTAACTAATACTGATGAAAACCTTACATAACTTATGATTTTAACTTCTAAGGGACTGAGAAATATCCACAAGCAAGAGTTGCAAACCAGCTTTCTGCTCTGAAATGAGCCCTTTTCGGCAGCACCTAAACCCAAAGCCATAGAGAAAAGATATGTTTGAATAACTGTAAAATCCAAAGATCTAAAACATGTTCATCATGTAAGCCAAAAATTGAATTACATTCCTTTTATAATAATGAGAGCAAAATGGAAAGAAAAAAAAAATCCAAAAAAAAATTAAAAAATTCAAAGTTATTTATTATACAAAAACTTATATCTCAAACCCTCACTTCCCAAAAAACAAAACCACATAGAGAAATTTCCACAAACACAAAGAGTGCAAGACAAAGAGTGAGAGCTGTGACAGTGAGATTGTGAGGAAATTACCTATGGAATCAACGATTGGACCTTCTCTCTCGCCTATCATTTGCTCTCTCTCTCTTTCCATCCCTCCTCACCATCTCTCTCTATTGAATCTTGGCAGCAGTCAATTAAACCCACTGAACAACTTGCAATGAAATTTGGGGGTTTTATAATTTTTTCCAGTGGCTATTTTTTCTGTCATTGTGGAAGCATCTGAAAAGTTGAAAACTGAAGAGTCAAAAGATGGGAGAGTGAGAGTCATAGGAAGAGTAACGATGGATTAGATTGAAATCAATATGGGAGATGAAGAGCTGGTAACGTTTTGAGGGGGAAGAGAAAGAGCGAGAGTAGTTACAGTATCAAATTAATTGGGGGAGGCATGAGAGAGAAAGGGTTAATTGGGAAGAGATGTGAGAGAGAGAGAGAGAGAAAGTGTGTGTAATAGAGGGAATAATGGGGTGGAATTGGGTGGGAGCAGAAATTCTGATATGGCAAGCTTTGGAGAATGCAAAAAAATTTCTCTCAGCTTCAAGTTTTAATTTATACTAGTCGTAGACCCACGCGTTGCGCGATTAATTTGATATTGTTATTTTAAATGGACCATAATTGAAATGGTATATTATAGATTTTGTAATTTAGAAAAGCCGACTTTATTTGAAATAATAGTTTAAATTGCAATTTTTTTTTAGTGTAACATAATGTATTTTCTATTCATATATCATATATAAGAGAACGTTATTTTGCATTTTTGCAGCATTTTTTGAACATTTAGTAAAGTCTATGTTTTTATTTTACAGTGTCGAAACTATTAAAAGAAATAAATTAAGAGTGTGTAAGCATATTTGTTTGTTCCAATTTAAAACAATTACAATTACAATTACAATTACAATTGCAATCTCAATTTTATATTTTACATAATTACTTTTAAGTAGGGTAGGTTCATCTATTTTTTTATTTTCATAATGGATTCTAAATTTCTAAAAGGTTTAATACATATTTTTTTTGTTACCTCCACAAAATTTAGTTGAATGGGTGGAAGTATATAGGCATTAATTCAATAATGTTGTAAATTGTTTCAAGGAGGGCTTTGCAAACGGGGGAACCACTAAATACTTCATCTGAAAAAACTAACAAATCCCACAATATATAACCATTTCAAAATTCAACAAAGATCAATCAATGAGAAAAATACTAACAAATTCAACATGTTCATTTTAGTATGTTTGATGTTTGTGTTCAATTAGTTTACGACACAAAAAAAGTTTAGTTTTTATACCTTTTTCTTATCAAAACTTGTCTAGTCGGTCTATTATTCCAATTAAAATGGTTAAGGTTGGAGTTGGAACAATGTTATTACTGCTTATTCAAGCTCTATATTTGGTGAAGCTGGTAATTAAATTTAATGTCATTACGGCTTATTCAAACTCTATATTCGGCGAAGCTGGTAATTAAATGTAAAATTAAAAAGGCCTATATTGGTTTGCGATGCATAATTTAAACTTAAGGGCATTCGGCCACTTGCATGGCTAGATCATCTACAAGCTCCCTAAAAAATTCACCCCGGGATACAAAATCCGTCTCACAGTTTACCTACACCAAGACACCAATCCTGCTATCGTGAAAGTAAGAACCTATCCTTCCTTCAGCAGTGAATGATTTGTTCTTCACACGAAACAACCCATTCGTGACTCCAAAGACAGCGTTGAAGCATTACTCAACACCTTCAGTTTCAATGTCCAATCTTCAGATTTGGTTTGTTGGTGAAGAATTGGATTGCTTGGTACAAAACACGGCAATCTCTCTATGTAATCTGTTAAAGACTGAAAGTCTGTGTATTATATTATATGTCAAATGTAGTACAAGAGAGAGCCTTTATATAGGCAGACGTAAGAGTAATGCACAAGTAAAAGGAGTGCTATACAAGACAATGTATTGGGCCTAAAACCCATTGGACTTATATTCTAACATCCCCCCTCAAACTCATGTTGGGTGAACAGACACCAACTTGAGTTTGGAAATAAGATCACGAAAACGGCCTAGAGGCATAGGTTTGGTGAATATGTCAGCTAACTGGTCCTGAGAAGACACTGAACGGAGCTGCAAAGTACCATGTAGTAAGTGATGACGAACAAAGTGACAGTCGATCTCAATATGCTTGGTACGCTCATGGAAGACGTCATTGTGGGCAATTTGGATGGCACTTCGATTGTCACAATGGATCGGAACTGTAGTAGAACAATCTTTTATCTGTTGGCCAACTAACCGAACTTGGTTAAACCTGTTCTTTTCTTCTCGTGGTTGTCTTGTGCAGGATTCTCGGACGGGGCAGATCGTTGGGTCCAACCTTACGCGCGGACCCAACGATCTGCCCCGTCCGAGAATCCTGCACAAGATAACCACGAGAAGAAAAGAACAGGTTTAAACCAAGTTCGGTTAATTGGCCAACAGATAAAAGATTAAGATGCAGTTTAGGAACACAAAAGACATCAGAGATAGATAAGTTAGGGGTAGAGATGGAGCCAACATGACTAACAGTCATGGCGGAGCCATCAGCAGTGGTAATAGTAGGTAAGACAGGAGGAGTGTGG
>OU015771.1:378324-395177 GCA_907173295.1 Fagus sylvatica
ATTGAGGTACTGATGTTACATAAAATCTGCATATTTATTATATAAGAGTGATGTATGAAAAATTATTCATTAGTCCTAGACTACAAATAAATGCGTAGTCCCCCCTCTGATCAGAGAGTGGTGGGTCCTAGCATGAGTTTAATTAGTGGGACCCACCTATTCATATGAGATGGGACTACGTATTTATTTGTAGTTCCTAGACTACTGAATAATCACTCGTGATGTATGGGATGCAAAATGCAAATAAAAACCAATATTTTGAAGGCTCACTTGATCGTATTTTATTTCTGCATATTTATTATATAAGAGTGTTGTATGGGATGCAAGATGCAAATAAAATGCAATATTTTGAAGGCTCCGTTAATCGTATGTTTATTTCTATTTCATCTTATTCAAAATGACCTTGTCAGTTTTTTAGTTCACGTAGTGAAGCTTCACTTCGTTAAATGTGTAGGTGTTAGTGTTAGCCTCTTGGTGCTACTTTTGTGCATTTCTTGGCTATATTGGGGATTTAGGAAAAGGAAGCTCATGAAACTCAAAGAAAAGTTTTTTGAACAAAATGGTGGTTTTCTACTACAACAACAACTTTCCAGACACAATGGATCTGTTGAAACAACTCAAATATTTACTGCAGAAGAACTCAAGAAGGCAACTAACAATTACCATGAAAATAGAATCCTCGGCCAAGGAGGCCAAGGAACTGTATACAAAGGAATATTACCTGATAACAGAATAGTTGCCATTAAGAAGTCCAAAATACTAGATCAGAGCCAAGTTGAACAATTCATTAATGAAGTGAGTGTTCTCTCTCAAGTGAACCATAGAAATGTGGTAAAATTGTTGGGATGTTGCTTGGAGACTCAAGTTCCTCTGTTAGTGTATGAATTTGTTACTAATGGTACCCTCTTTGAACATATACACAACACAAGCCATGCCTCCATGCTTCCATGGCCATCACGTTTGCAAATAGCAGTAGAAACTGCAGGAGCACTTTCTTATTTGCATTTTGCTGCTTCCACTCCAATCATTCATAGAGATATCAAGAGTACAAACATACTCTTAGATGATAAGTACACAGCTAAGGTATCTGATTTTGGAGCTTCAAGGCTAATTCCTTTGGATCAAAGTCAATTAACCACATTGGTGCAAGGGACGCTTGGATACTTGGATCCAGAATACTTTCATTCAAGCCAATTGACTGAAAAGAGTGATGTTTATAGCTTTGGAGTTCTCCTTGCAGAGTTACTAACTGGAAAGAAGGCACTTTCTTTTGACAGACCTGAAGAAGAGAGAAACTTAGCCATGTATTTCGTCTCATCAATGAATGAGAACCATTTGTTTGAAATTATAGACCAACAAGTGTTGAATGAGGGAAATGCTGAGCAACTTAAGGAAATTGCAATGTTAACGAAGAGATGCTTAGGATTGAAGGGAGATGAGAGGCCTACTATGAAGGAAGTCGCAATGGAACTAGAGGGCTTGAAAGCAATGGAGACGCATTCATGGATGAAAGGCAATATGGGTTCAAAAGAGACTAAGAACTTGCTCGGATAAACCGTATGATGCTTGTTTTGGTGGTGCTAATAGCGATTCTGCATGTTACGACAGCATAAATGACCAAGTCATCATATCTGGACTTGATGATGGGCGATAACTATCCAATTTGTTAAAAGGTGATATAGTACTTAAGTTTATTATTGTTATTGTCCTTATGTCTTTTTCTTTTCTTGTACTGAGGACCTGAGGTGAAGGACGTATCCACACTTTACATTCATCGTCTATTCACTGCTTTGTAATAAATTTGTCATCGATTCGTATCTATTTATGAGAATTAGCAAATTCACTTTGGTTATTTATAGATGGTGTGGATGACTTGGTTGTGGCATAGTGAATCATGTCTTGGTGCACAGTGCACTAGTTTTTATTTTATTTATTTTTTATCTTTGCTATCCGTATCCAAATGGGACTACAATTTTAAAATTGGGGATGAAAATTTCTTAAAATGACACGTATGTGATTAAGTAGAGGGAGAAAACAAAAACAAAAACAAAACCGAAATTAGAAAGAAGCATTTGATATTATGTTGTTGTTTGATATAAAATCAAACTTATTCAAAGTTTGTTACAAACCTTGAATTTAGAATTGCTAATACAACTTCGAACTTCAAAAGGGTGTGCTTGGTCCGAATTATGCCTCAATAAAGAGGACTTTTTTCGCATAATACGAAACAAAGTATGAAGGATGAAGTAAAATTGTAGATCCTACAAGATAAATACATAGATATTTTGCATTAAATGTTACTAAGTACAAGTACAATAAGAACACACTTGAAGAACACTTGAATAACACACTTGAACACACTTGAAGAACAGACTTAAGAACACACTTTGAACACAGTTTAGATCACAATGGACACATGAGTTGTGGAAGTTGAGTTGTAGAGATTCTTTGAAAAATAAACCTTCTTATTAATAGAGTTATTTCCATCAAATAACTACCCATCAATAACTACTTTGGGTGGTTTATTTTTAGGAAAATAACTACTCCAATAGTTTGGAGATCATGACACATGTCATCCACATCATAGAAGTTATTGGTGGTTACATCCTATCATTAACTTCCTCCATGAAAGTTGTAAATAATGACACATGTAAATGGAAGTTACAAATAATTTTATTTCTATATAATTACACATATAATATGGCTACCAATTTAATATATTATGGTGGAATTATTTTTATGTGTAAACAGTTGTTGTAATACCCGGTCCCAAAGGATTCAAAAAGGAAAGAGTTTTTGTTTAAGTGGGTAATTTAGTAAATTTCAAGTGTAGGGTAAAAATGTAAATAAATCATTTATTTTAGGAGTTTTTAGAAATAAAAATAAATGGGTTATAACCCTAGTAGTATAAATAGAGTTCTAAACTTTATTTGGATACCAATAGACACTCTTTGACGGCAAGAATTTGAAGAGTTTCAAGAGGAGACAGATTGAAGAATTCTTGAGGTAAGAACTCTAAAAACATTTTTTTGTAAATTTGGTGACCGGCCAATTGTGAAGCAATCTAAGTGTTCAATAGGTATCATTGTAATCACATTATATTTTAGTGTGAGATTTGGTAAAGGTCGGATTGTGCCTAATAGATGCTCAACTGTTTCAGTTTTATTAATTTCAGACTCAATTGTTTGCTCTTGGTTGTCAACGTAGCGTAGTGTTGATTTTGGAATTGTCGTTGAGGTATACGGAAAGAAACCACGTTGATGAGGTTGATTCTGATCAAAAGTAGTGGTTGGTAATATTTTTAGTGGGTGTGACCAGATCTCTTTTCAAGTCCATATACTACGAAGTATGAATTAAGCGTTCTTAGATGGTAAAAATAATCATAACGGTAGTACTAGAATAAACATTACCATGATCATACGTTGTTAAAATAAGCATCCAACAATCTATATTATGTATTGTGGTGATTCAAGCGCATGATGTGGAGATAAGTTTAATAGCCAACTTGGTGCTATGTCGTTGGGATGTACAAGGTACAATTTGTAAGTTTAATTCTTTTAAGTATAGGTTATGTCGTGGTGTTTATTCCATAAACTGCAAAGTTATGGACCTTTAAGTTTCGTTTGGATTTCAATACATTTATTCTTTGGTATATTTGGGAATCGCACTTAGTATTTAATTCTAGTGAGATAGCAATTAGTGAGCACCATTGGACACTTTAGAGGATTTCCAAAAGGCCGTGTAACCAACCAACTATTAAGTAAATAGTACTGTTTACACTGATTGATTTGATCACTGTACAATTGATTTAGGAACTGATTTATTAATTATGGAAAGAAGAGATAGAGAGGATCTCTTGCTTAATAGAGGTAAGTAACGTTTTCTTAGTTAACTATATTTTGCTAAAACTTCCGTATTTTATTTATTAAATATTCATTGTATTTCAGTACAGATTATTATTTTAATTATTTTAGATACATTGGTTTAAATAAAAGAATTAAAGTTTTTGTCTTTTTGGAATATTATAATGTATTTGATTTAATCAGTTGATTATTTAGAAAGCTGTGTCTTCAACTGGGATCAAGCACTTTTTGAATTTTGTGAAAAGAACCAAACATTATTTGAACTGTGATTTTACTGAATATGATCTTTCGACATTGATTGAAATAAATTGAATCTGAAAAGAATCTGAACCATTTGACTATGCTTTGGACCCCGCCAATGGGGGTAAACGTTGGCACAGAAACTAGTTTCTTCTGGGGCTTACCACCAGCCTATGTGTGGTTCTGGGCCTAGTCACGGGGATATAGCGTGACCATAGTCATATTGTTTTAACCATTGTCATATTGTCTTACTTAAACATTTGAAATCTAATTGATTTCGTTATTTTAAGTAAATTGAGACTTTTGATGTTTTGAACTTATTGTAATTTATATATAGTGTTCCGCTGCATTGTATTATATTTGAATAAGTCTATGAGATTTATCCTATGAACATTTATATATTTTATTTGAATAAATGCTTGATCCACTATTTTCAAACTATAGTTACTTACTGAGCCTCCCAGCTCACCCCCTTTTTCTTCCCCAATTTCAGATTCTGAGGAGTAGCAAATCTTGGAGCTCTCATTAAGGTAGTGCATGTGAAAGGAATTAGGATTTGACTCTAAAGTGTCAGACAAGTCGTTATGTGGTTATTAGAAGATTTGTTTTACATTTGAGGAATTTATATCAGTTGTAATTTTTTTCAGATTCCTTTAGTTGTTAATTCCTTGGAGACTATTTGTTTATGAACTGTCAATTTCTAAATTGTGAAGGATTAGTCAAAGGTTTTTGAACTTTATTGAGGCCTTGCACACATAGGTAGATAAGTCTTATTGGGTGTGCGGCCGTTGTCACGTGTCGAACTCATACTTTGGGTTCGGGGCGTTACAGTTGTTTTGTTGATGAACCACATATAACACATACAAAAAATAGTAAATATTATGCTTAAAGGTTTTTATCTACTTCTGATCTTGATATTGAAGGTAAAGTAGAAACAGCGGTTAATAGGATTAACAAGCTTGGGAAGAAAGCAGAAAATCTTGCTCATGGGGTCCGAGAGCACGGTAAGTATCTTCATTGCTTCAGCAAATCAAGACTGAGTAATCAGCTGGCTCCTGAAGTTCATTGCCATTCCATGCAATGTCCTTAGTTTCTTTTGTTTTTACTTATAAAGTTCCAATCTTTGGTTTGAAATTTTGAATGCTTAAAATTACCATGTGTACAAAACAACATTGAATGATGATGACCTATTTCTTTTGTTTGGACTTGTTGAGCAAGTGCAGTGAGACTAGGGCACAACATCACTGAAACTGTGAAGGGGAAGTTGAGCTTGGGGGCTCAAATTCTTCAAGTAGGTAGCTTGGAGAAAGTCTTCAAGAATCTATTTAGTGTTTCAAAAGGAGAGAAGCTGTTGAAGGCTTCTCAATGCTATTTATCAACCACAGCTGGTCCAATAGCAGGCCTTCTCTTTATCTCCACCAACAAAATTTCTTTTTGCAGTGAGCGATCTATCAAATTTGCATCTCCAAATGGAGAATTGATTAGACGACATTACAAGGTACTCATTTAATAATATTCTAACATATGCAGCGTATCTCTCACAATTATATGCTCGTATGTTGTGAGATAAATTAATGATGCTTACCCAGGACATATAAGATAATTATTGCTCTCTCTCTCTCTCTCTCTCTTTCCAACCCCCTCCCCCCTCTCTTACTAACAAGTTATGCACTTTCAATTTTTGGTAGGTCTTGATCCCACTTAAGAAGATAAAGACATTTGACCTAAGTGAGAATGTGAGGAAGCAGTCAACAAAGTACATAGAAATAAGTACTTTGGATAATTTTGACTTCTGGTTTATGGGTTTCTTAAATCATCATAAATCTTTCAAACGTCTTCGACAAGCATTTGCTCAAGCTCCAAAGAATTAAGACTTAAGAGTCAATCAAATGTGATAGTAATTAGTGTAATCAAAGGCAAGCTTGACACTTGCCTAGGCACTCGGGTGAGGCAAGGCATTACTAAAGCATTTTCTTTTTTCGAAGAAAAAAAAATTGTAATTTGGCAAAAATGGACACTTTATTTCAAGTTAGTGGATGTTATTTATTTATTTTTTTTTTTTTTTTTTTTTACAAGGAGTCTATGACATGAATTTCATTTGCCACGTTAATATTTTTTTAATTATTATTTATCAGATTATGATAAAGATCTTTTTAAAACAATTTTGAAAGTATAAAGACTAAAGTGAAATATTTTAAACTGTAAGAAACGATTTTGAAATAAAGGTAAGATATTTTAACAGAAGACATAGTTACAATAACATTAATATATAGCATAAATTCAGTTCAAATGGTCATTGTACCCTGATTACTTGTATTTAAATTATTCGTACAGTCTTTTATCTCTTCTATGCACATAGATTAACTCTAATTTAATCACCAATAAAACATTTAGATCTCTCTTTGTGTCCCGATGAATTTTCCTATTTCTCTTTCTTTCTTGTTGCTGGCAAGTGAGGCATATTTTGATGTAGATCACGTCTGCTTCAATACTAAGGCAATCAGTACACTTTTAAACTGGAATAAGCAATAAGGTGCTTTATTTTACAAAAACTGACAGGTTTAAAAAAGAAATAGCATTCCTCTCTTTGGTTTGGCCAGCATTTCCAACTTATATTTGATTTGTCATAACATATTAGTTGCCAGGATAATAGCCATCTTGTGTGCCTATAATTCTCAGCCCATCAGCTAAAGCCTTTGAGTCTTTGACCTTCGCGCATGCAGTGGATAGTGTATTGGTGCTAATATCAGCTTAAAGCTCAAATCAGGCCCATATTATTTGAAGGCCTACAAGATCAAGACCCACTAGGTATTGCATTGTGCAGTCCACAGTCCAAATTTTGATAAAGCTAAAGAAATATTCAGGAAAGGGGGAACAAATGAGGAGTTCCACAAGACCAACCCAAATAATGCAATCTGTTATGGGAATAAATTAGTTGGGCCAAAATAGAAAACATGAAAACCGCAAATTTTGTTTTGACGAAAAACATTTCTAAATATTTTTTTACTTTATAACATAGTGTTTGCTATGGTAGAGAAAAAAAAATCAACAAATTAAAAAACACGTTTTGTGATCACGGAAAATAGGCAAACAAAAAGGAAGAAGATATTTTGCTTTTAAGAATTAGGAAATGTTTGTGTCCTCACTCCCTCTATTTCATTGTGTGTTGTTAACACCACCATCATCACTATAGCCACACCACTACTCGCCACTATCATTGCCACTGTCACTACTACCACACTCTTCAATATTGTCGCCACCACACCACTATCATCATCACCATTACTACCACCATCATTGTCGCCGCCCCGACTACCATCACACAATTGCTACCACCGTCGCCCCCACTATTGTAGCCACACCACAACCGCGTTTATATGAATCACAACTACACATCAGAAAACAAATCAATTATTCAAAAAGACTAAAATAGTGTTTTCGTCCCACTATTGTTGCCACACCACAACCGCGTTTATATGAATCACAACTTCACATCAGAAAACAAATCAATTATTCAAAAAGACTAAAATAGTGTTTTCGTCCGTAAAATTTGTATGAATTTTGTTTTTTTATATCTGAACTTATAAAAGATTGCTTTATATTCCTGAACCATTGAAAATGTTACATATTTTGTCCTTAAACTTGAAAAACTATTTTTTTTCGTCCCAAAAATATAGAAAAAAGTTCTTTTTACGTCCTTACTTTAGCCCATAAACTATTGAATTAAAATTCATGCAAACTTCAAGAACACAAATAATATTTAACCTTTCAAAAATTATTTAACATATATAAAAATAAAAAGATTTTACACGCAATTGATTCAATTGACAAATTCTTTTAAGTCATACCATATTATTAGAATTGAATTCTACCCTTATTAGGATTAGAGCTCTTAAAGGGATACCTTCTACTGCACTATTCTAAAATTCAATGGACATTCAATACACGAAAGAACAAACTTTTAGTTTTAGGCAGTGACTTTGTCCCATTTGGTGAAAGGTAGCAAGTTTCGTATTGCAGCTACGTACTTATGTATTATTGTCAAGACACATTCACATTGTAGGACGAGAAAAAGCCAGAAATGAATTTCTGGTGAAAGAGTGTCTGTCTTTATTTCAAAGATGAGTTTGTAAAGAGGGCAGGTGGTTATATTATTCAACATATCACGTTTTTCGTTTTCTTTTTCTTTCTTTGTTTTTCAAATGGTATTTTTATATAGCACCGCCCACTTTTCGTCTTCTCTCCTCCATTAGAAAACAAATTTCACGTCATCATGTGCATTGGGTGAGTCAAACTCCAAAACTCTAGCACCACATGGTTTGAAAATGTTCTAAATCGCAAATTGGTAATGATGTAAATTGAATTAAAGTCCAACCCTACTGTGCAAAAGTTTGATATTTTTTTTGCAACTTGTGAGTGCAAGGCATTGGTCCATTAACAAGGTTGTAAACTTGTAATGTCTTTATTCTATACCTTGAAATTTGGGAAATTAAAAAGAAACGAAATGCACATGAGGTAGGTTTTTAGAATAGAATACCAGTACCATGCTATGATGAATTTCACTCTTGGCTTCTACACAAATGTAAAGTCTAATTTAAATGTCAAGAATTAGAAAGAATAACTATTTCTAGATCCATGTCATTCCAAATTTGGATTTCCATTCCCATTCCCTTCTTATTAACGAGAAAAATGTTGCACATGAATTATTGCAGGGCTTGTGGCATTCATAAAGAGTTTCTAGGGTACATATTTTAATTGTTTTTTTGTATACCAAGAAGCTTTTCCGTTTACATGTTTCTACGGAATGGACAATACTTTTTGTGCGGTGTACATATATGTATGTGAAGTTTACTTGATTAGAGAACTTAGAGAATTGCTTTCATTGACTCGGTAACATATTTGAGTCAGTAATGACATCAAAGGAAATAATGAAAATTAGAGAAAGTTCCCAAAAAAATTATTAAAATAGAGTTTAAGATTTTTGGGGTTTAGCTAGAGTTTGTTGTATTTTGTTGATTTGCATTTTCTATCGTATTAAACACTAAAAATGCAGAAAATAATTTCTAATAAACTTTTTCCACTGAAACAAATAGAGTGTTACTTCAATGATGAAATCAAAGCAAAATATATAGAAAAATCATCAAAAGTTTAACATCATGCAACCATTAGAATATAGTTAATTTAGGGGTTTTTCTAGGTGGGAAAAATAAAAAAATGCAATAATACTAAAAATAAAAGCTCCAATTATAGTTTTGTTATTGTTGGAGTTATATTTCCATGGTTTTAAAAATCAACTAGATAAAGAACTGGGAAAGGATATCTATAATAATATAAAGAAAAAATTTATAATCACTAATAATATTTTAAAAATATTCAGAATGCTTTTTAGATTAGATTTCTCTATTTTGTTGATTATATTGATGAAAATTGAAATATATTTTTGTAGGTGTGTGATCAAATATCAGGATGATGAATCACTCCAAAAATTCGCAGCCGAGCAGAACTACAAGCAAAAGGTGTTGCAACTAAATAAATCTCAAACCTACAAAGTTAAGTCAATCCTATTTCCTAGACTCCTAATCAATTAGAGGGGCCAATCGGGGACGTCTAAGTTGGTTCTTAGGATATGTGATCTTTACTCTTATATGAAGAGAAGCAAAAACAATTATAGGTTCATAACAACATATATCATCTTTTGAGCTTTTAAGAGTATATATATATAGTGCCTGTTTGAAATCCTATTAGGAAGCCAAAAAGGATATTTTGAAAATGCAAAACCCAAATTTTGTATTTGGTAAGAGAAAAAAAGCATGGTTTGCAAAAAATTTTGCCTTCAAAAATCAGGTTTTGGGAATGAAGCTCAAAGCTTCATTTTCAAAACGTGATTTTGACAAAAAGCATGATAAAAAAATAGGTTACCAAACGGACCCATAGGCTTCTTTGTGCGGTTTAGTTGGCAGTTCCCTATGAAGTGGGGAACTATGATGCCAAATTATCTCTTCAAGTAGCTTAGAAGACAAGTTGGTAAGGATTTTGCCCCAAGGAGCTACAATATGAGTGTGGTCACTAGGCATTAAATACAAAAGGAGTGGTAGTTGGTTTTGGCACTAAATGCGGGTTCACAAGCAACCTTCTCCGACATGCAAATCAAGCTTGGAGGTAGATTAGTTTCCTTACACTCATATTTACCTGATGGCAAGCAGGGCGGAGGTAGGAAAAAATTTTAGGATAAGCTAATTGCAAAAAAAAAAAAAAATCTTGACTGGGTTAATTACTTAATTTAAGTAATTTTTTTTTTTTTTAATAAAAAAAATATAGGTAAAAAAAAAAAAAAAAAAAACTTGACTAGGCTATAGCCCAACCAAGCCTTAACGTGGCTTCGCCATTGATGGCAAGTCAGGCATGTCTCTACAGCTGTACACCTAATCCACCCAAGCAATTTTTGTACAGGAGGTGATTGGTTGGTTCGCTCTCCACTAGGGTAGTAGGCCACAGGCTTTAGTCCTAACTCCAATTTGGGCCCTATAGGAGTAATTGGTCTAGGCTCCTCCACCGTTCATATAGTAAAAATATAGTCAATCAATGGCTTCCATTATAAATGTAGACCGTCATGTTGAATCAGATTAATTCTTACTTTTACCTCCTTTTACTCTTTTTCTATATTTGCGATTCTCAATCTCCTAACAACAATTCTAGCATGTTATTTTCTTATGAGTTTTCATTTTCCTCTTCGAGTATAATTTAATGTTGCCAAAATCTGGCAACAGCTCACTATATATTGGTGTGCTGTAGTTGCCATCAACAATATAGCTGTCTCCAAATAACAATCCGAAACTATAGTGGCAGAAAAACACAGTTACCAAACACTTGTTTGGTTAATAATATTAATATCATAGAACTTTGTGGATATCAGAACCAGTTACAACAAAAGATGCATAGAGGGCATTGAAACAAAGGTAACGAAAGATCAAAAGGGGTAGAAAAAGGCAGGCATGGGCCGCATGGCATGCTTCCCTTGACTAGCTGACTTCGTTTAGAATAAACTTTCAGTGCAAAAAACAAGTATTTATTATTTAAAAATAAATAAATAAATAAATTAAAAAGCTTTCATGGTGATGATGGAGCATTTGTTACAGAATGAAATTATTACTATAATTCTTGATTAAATTTTGCATCAGCATCACATAGTCATAATACTAGTATTTTTATTTAAAAAGCATTTACTTTCATCTTTTAAAAAAAAAAAACGTAATAGTGAGATCCCGTTTCATGCAGTAATTTTGAAGTAAATCACAAAAATAATTTGTTGCCGCTTGTGGACTAAAAAAGTTGATTTTGTAGGTCAACAAGTCAACCAGGTAGTTAAGGATGAATTACTCATATGGGCCCTGATTTTCTTTATGTTAGACATGAAATAAATATGAGATGTGATCCAGGTTTGAAGCAGTCATTTACTCATATGGGCCCTGATTTACTCATATGGGCCCTGATTATTCACAAAAATGTTGTGTGGTTGTGAGAGATAACTCCAAAAATGGTGCGGATAAGCTCTTGCTGCTTGTGGACAGAAGTTTATTTTGTAGGTCAACGAGTCAACCAGGGAAGGATCGATGAAATTACATTAACTATTCTCGTCAAATCGTTGCAGTTGATCATTAACTATTTTCCGCCAGAAGGGATTCATTAGTTATGCTACTGTGTGTTACAGACCATGGGTATAAGCTGCTTTTGGTGTGGTGTTCTTCTTTACCTTCCTTCCCTGTGCCTACAAAAGGAGCATCTCTAGGAAGTTTAAGGACATCCAAACACAATAGAATAAATCTCTGTTAGAGAAACAAACTTGCTCTGTGCCTCATCACTAGCCCCCAACAAAGTTTGGATATTTAGAAATTCCATTTCCTAGTAAATTTTATCTTTCGCCTCCCTAAGCATATATAGCCTATAAAAAGGTACATACACAAAGTTACTTGATTCATTAGTAGCAAAAATGTGTTATGGTCGTAATGCTCAAGCAACTCTTGCGATTGGCAGCTGGCATAAGGTACTGTTGCCATTGATCTTACTGTGGGCAACAAAAGCAGTAGTTGTTGTTAACGCACTGGCCTTGAAAGGCTGTGATGATCAGTGTGGCAACGTCAATATTCCATACCCATTCGGCACAAGAGAAGGATGTTTCATGAATGAAAATTTCCTCATCACTTGTAATCGCACCTACAACCCTCCCTTGGCGTTTATGGGTGAGGGCAATATAAATGTGACGGAAATATGGCTTTCGGGTGAATTGCGCGTCACTGCCTACGTTGCCGATGATTGCTACAACCAAACTGGTGGGAATACATCTTATCATGACCCTTCGTTCCAATCGCCCAATTTCCCTATCTCCAACACCCGAAACAAGTTCACTGTCATTGGTTGTGACACGTATGCTTATATATCGGGTTCTTCAGGGAAAAATTACACAACTGGGTGCACTACGCTATGTGATGACGAGAAGGATGTGGTTGAGGGGTCTTGTTCTGGTATTGGTTGTTGCCAGACTACTATTCCAAAAGGAGTACAGGATTTCAATATCAGTGTCAACTCTTTCAAAAACCACACAACAGTGTGGGACTTCAATCCTTGCAGCTATGCTTTTGTAGTAGAGGAAGGAGCTTACAACTTTTCTAAACAAGATCTTCGAGATTTCAGAAACCGAACTATAGAGACCCCGGTGGTGCTAAATTGGGCAATAGGGGATCAAAATTGCAGTGAAGCTAAAAAAGATCTACAAAATTACGCATGCACAAGCAAGGATAACAGAACTGTCTGTCATGACTCGGACAATGGTAAAGGGTACTATTGCAGTTGTTCCAAGGGATTCGAAGGCAACCCTTACCTTCCAGATGGCTGCCAAGGTTACCATATCCTTTTTTGCAATATATTTTATATGGTCATTGTTTTCTTTTCTGACTTTTATGTTACTTAATTTGGATTGCTGACTTTTTATCCGGATGGTTTTTTTTCCATAGATATCGATGAGTGCCAAAATGCAACTCTCTCTCTCTGCGCCCAAAAATGCACCAATTATAATGGTACTTATGAGTGCTCCTGTGAGCCAGGATATGAAGGTGATGCCAAAAGCGATGGAACGGGTTGTAGACGCAAACCCAGTACCTTGATTGTTAGAGTTGCGCTAGGTGAGAAACATTGATAAGTTGCTTTCTATTAGAGTACTTTAATATTGTTAACATAGTTTTGCTTGAAGCTTTACCATGAAAGCTTTTTTTTTTTTTTTTTTTTTAAAAAAGGGTAAACTATGCTCTCCTTTCAACTTAATCCAAATGACACTAGCTCCCTCTCCCAAGCTTTTGTATAAATGACACTTTCTAATAATCTCAATGAAACATGAGATCAATGAGATCGTAAGTTCAAACATCCCAATAAGTATCTTAGAGGGTCACTCCAAATAGATTTCTCATTTAATTACATGGTATGTGTGGGTTGGGAGGGCTAGCTACACACACCGGAATGAACAATCAAGCTCTCAAAGAGCTATAGACACTCACATTAGTAATAACAAAAATGATACTATCTACTTGAGGTTTTTACAAATGCATTGGATAAGTTCATTTTTTACTTTCTTAAAAAAAAGGGGTAAATTACAGTGACAACCCCTTCTTTTGGGGAAACTAGACTCGCTATACCCTAGTTTGGAGAAATGACACTCTACTCTCAAATTTGCAAAATAATTAACACTTAGCCCCCTTTTTCCCCAATTTTTAAAAGAATATTCCCCACTTAAACTTAAAATAATTGAAATATAATTTTTCCTTTTAACTTTAGTTAGTTAGACATTGGTTAAAAAAATTACTAAAAAAATAAACAAAAAAAGGAAAAAAATGAAAAAGGGCGGAGTGTTAATTATTTTATAAATTTCCCCAGACTAGGGTGTAGCGAGTTTAGTTTCTCCAAAAGAAGGAAGTGTCAGTATAATTTATCAAAAAAAAAAAAAACTGCCTAAACTATTGACGAAATGACACTTCCTCCCTGGTTTGAGATTTGTATAAATTGAGAAATTACCGATTATCCCAAAAGTTTAAGCTATTAGGATATAGTGAATATAATCACTTAACCAATATTCTAACATAAATAACATTCCCCTCTTGATATTTCTACACATGTGTAAGAATCATCTTTTTCCAAAAGTAGAATATTCTTTTATTGAAGTAACAATGTGAAGACATGGACTAATATGTTGTTTTTATAGAAACCTCTATGGAAAGAGTGTCGTTCCAAAAAACCTTAAAATATGTTGGTATAATTTACCAAAAATATTATTCGCACAAAACTTTCTATAAATTTAACCGTAGTTTTATTATTTATTTTACATCATTTTAACATTCTACCATAATTATCTTAAAAATAATTGAGTCTTACAAATTGTGCTTGCATGTGTGGTTCAACCTAAGTAACCTAAGTATTACAAGCTATATAACACACTTTTACAATGTGATACACTTAGAAATGTCCATCTGGGATAGCTTATTTTGGGCACTTATTTTTTAAAAGACTATTTTTTTTTTTCATCTTTAAAGTTTGCATTAATTTCAATTCTCATCCTTAAACGTTAAAAAGTTCTTTTTTCATCACTAAATTATTGAAAATGTTACACTTTATATCCTTAAAATAAAATAAAAAATCATTTTTCATCCCTATTTTGCCACTAAACTATTGGGAAAACTCTTTAAAAAGAAAGTGTAACGTTTTCAATAGTTTGTGGATAAAAAAAGAAATTTTTGAAATTTAAGGATGAAAAACGAACTTCATGCAAACTTTAGGACAACAAATATTTTAACCTTTTAAAAATGGTACATATTTTAATAAGTAAGGTTTTAATAAAATGTATCTAGGAAAAATAAAGTGAGGGTTTAAAAAGCTGTATCTAAATATTGGAAAAAATTAGCTCGACAATTTATTGAAATTACAATTAAAAGTATTAATAAATCTTATTATTTCTCAATAAAAAGGTGTATGGAGAATGGGACGATCCAAATTGAATTTTCATATCTCTATCTCTTCAAGTTCTACCGTGTGTGTGAACTAGACCCATTTCACTAGTATTATACTGAGACATTTAATCTCAATAACTTCAAACACTTATAAATTAATAATTAAGGACTCTCTCTCCCTATTAATATGGAATTTATTTTTTTATTAAAACACCAACTATTCACTTAACTACATAAAACTCCCACTTATTCTCATTTAATTAATTCATTTAATCATTTTAATATCAAAATATACCAATAGAGGGACTAAGTATATAAAAATAATTGACGTAGTTTATTCTAAGTAAAACTTGAATATCAAAGTTCTAAGAAATTTTAGATAAGGTTATGGTTAAAACTTTAATACCAAAGTACCAATTGAGGTACTGATGTTACATAAAATCTGCATATTTATTATATAAGAGTGATGTATGAAAAATTATTCATTAGTTCCAGACTACAAATAAATGCGTAGTTCCCCCCTCTAATCAGAGAGTCGTGGGTCCTACCATGAGTTTAATTAGTGGGACCCACTATTCATATAAGATTGGGACTACGTATTTATTTGTAGTCCTAGACTACTGAATAATCACTCGTGATGCATGGGATGCAAAATGCAAATAAAAGCCAATATTTTGAAGGCTCACTTGATCGTATTTTATTTCTGCATATTTATTATATAAGAGTGTTGTATGGGATGCAAGATGCAAATAAAATGCAATATTTTGAAGGCTCCGTTAATCGTATGTTTATTTCTATTTCATCTTATTCAAAATGACCTTGTCAGTTTTTTAGTTCATGTAGTGAAGCTTCACTTCGTTAAATGTGTAGGTGTTAGTGTTAGCCTCTTGGTGCTACTTTTGTGCATTTCTTGGCTATATTGGGGATTTAGGAAAAGGAAGCTCATGAAACTCAAAGAAAAGTTTTTTGAACAAAATGGTGGTTTTCTACTACAACAACAACTTTCCAGACACAATGGATCTGTTGAAACAACTCAAATATTTACTGCAGAAGAACTCAAGAAGGCAACTAACAATTACCATGAAAATAGAATCCTCGGCCAAGGAGGCCAAGGAACTGTATACAAAGGAATATTACCTGATAACAGAATAGTTGCCATTAAGAAGTCCAAAATACTAGATCAGAGCCAAGTTGAACAATTCATTAATGAAGTGAGTGTTCTCTCTCAAGTGAACCATAGAAATGTGGTAAAATTGTTGGGATGTTGCTTGGAGACTCAAGTTCCTCTGTTAGTGTATGAATTTGTTACTAATGGTACCCTCTTTGAACATATACACAACACAAGCCATGCCTCCATGCTTCCATGGCCATCACGTTTGCAAATAGCAGTAGAAACTGCAGGAGCAGTTTCTTATTTGCATTTTGCTGCTTCCACTCCAATCATTCATAGAGATATCAAGAGTACAAACATACTCTTAGATGATAAGTACACAGCTAAGGTATCTGATTTTGGAGCTTCAAGGCTAATTCCTTTGGATCAAAGTCAATTAACCACATTGGTGCAAGGGACGCTTGGATACTTGGATCCAGAATACTTTCATTCAAGCCAATTGACTGAAAAGAGTGATGTTTATAGCTTTGGAGTTCTCCTTGCAGAGTTACTAACTGGAAAGAAGGCACTTTCTTTTGACAGACCTGAAGAAGAGAGAAACTTAGCCATGTATTTCGTCTCATCAATGAATGAGAACCATTTGTTTGAAAT